>PVJS01046160.1:0-15933 GCA_004027185.1 Glis glis | reverse complement strand
TTGAGCGCAGGGGCGTTCTACCTCCACGCTACGCCCCCGGCCCTATTTTTTATACTTTATTTTGAAACCGGGTCTCACGAAGTTGCGGAAGGCCTCACTAAGGAGAGAGAGAGAGAGAGAGAGAAGAGAAGAGAGAGAGTGAGAGAGAGAGAGAGAGAGAGAGAGAGAGCGCTGAGGCTGGCCCCAAACCCGGATCCTCTGGTCTCTGCCTCCCAAAGTACTGGGATTACAAGCGTGCGCCACCACGCCCGGCAATAATGATCATTCTTAATGACAACCTTGCATGAGAGGGCTCTTGAGAATGCTATTTATGGTAATAAATGATTAGAACAAAATTATGCTGCTTATAGTTTTCAAATGTACTGTTCCTTTTGCATGATTGCAGGTTTGTTACCACTATAATGTAGTTGGGCTACATCCTTTCAAGCAGTGAATGGCAATGCTCTATATTATACAAATATAATACATATATTTATTTAATTTATTAAATGCATTAAGCACTGAAAATACCAAATGACTAGCTAGGTGCATTGGCACACACCTGCAATCCCAGTACTTGGGAGGCTACAGGAGGATCCCAGGTTCAAGGCCAGCACGTGGTAACTTAGCAAGTCTCTATTTCAAAACATGTGGGAATATATCTCAGAGGTAGAATCTCCCTGGATTCAATTTCAAGTACCCCCCCTACCTACACACACACACACACACACACACACACACACAATCCAAATAACCAAGACATTTCTAATCTAAATTATAATAACTAAAGAAAATCTCAAAGATGCAAGAAACAAAACCTGAGTAAGAAATAATACCGACTGTAATTGGAACCATAACACTGGTTAATATAGAAAATATTGGGACATAAATTGAGAGTATTGGACATCATTACCTATTACAACTAACATGTAGACTTGGGTTTTGTTATTTGTAATGGAACCTGAGTCTGGACAGAACATGCCCACGATAAATGAATAGCCTGCTTAGGGGCATTGTAAGTAGCTTTCCACGCAGCTTATTTGCAGTGTGGTGGTAAATGAGA
Organism: Glis glis; assembly: GCA_004027185.1. Classification (NCBI taxonomy): domain Eukaryota; kingdom Metazoa; phylum Chordata; class Mammalia; order Rodentia; family Gliridae; genus Glis; species Glis glis. Next base: position 14,891 of record PVJS01046160.1, on the reverse strand, counting down.
GAGCAGAGTGGAGAAAATGCATACGCACCCTACTGGAGGCAGGCGTTGCTTTTATTCCCACTTCGGCCACTTACTTGCTGTGTGACGTGAGCAAGAAATTTGTCACTTTGAGCCTCAATGTGTAAAGTCATAATTTTGAATGATTCTTTCCAAAAATTTTCCTTAAAAATCATTTGCCATACAATTTGATTGGTTCTGTATCAGCCTCTTTGATCCATTACTAAACACTTGGTAAATTTGGGTTCAGATGCTATCTTCTTTCATACAGTGACCACAGTCATGACCACAATGTCTAATTAATTTTAGCGCACTTGTAGTTTAAAAATACATTATTAAGGCAAGCAGGCTATCCCATGTTACCTGTTTTTGAGCCTTAGACAACCATAAAAACAACTGCAGGAGACACTAAGATACCACCCCAGGTGATATCACTTTAATTTAATAATTTTTTGGCGGTACCGGGGATTGAACCCAGGGGCATTCTACCTCCGCGCTACACCCCCGGCCCTATTTTTTATACTTTATTTTGAAACCGGGTCTCACGAAGTTGTGGAGGGCCTCACTAAGTAGAGAGAGAGAGAGAGCTGAGGCTGGCCGCGAACCCAGATCTTCCGGTCTCCGTCTCCCAAAGTACTGGGATTACAAGCATGCACCACCACGCCCGGATAATTTAATAATTTATAATGAAAATATTTTAGAGGAGATATTTGAGACATATACCTGTATGATTTATCAGGGAAAGTTTCACTAACTCACTTTGGGAAAAGCAGTACTTTGTCAGGCCTGCTATTTCTCCCAGTGCAGACAGGCTCCCCCGTGGCAAAGACACACAGAGAGATGCCAGTTTAACACTGTGGAAGACTGTCAGTTCCTCCTGAGCTCAGCTCATGCATCTTAATACAGCACAACTTTGCCTGTAGACGACCACATTTCAGGCCCTTTGACAAAAACCGTATAGAAAAAGATGTGATGTTCCAGAAACGGAGGTGGCTTGAATAATTTAACAGCTACATATAGGTCTATGAAATATTAAAGGGACAATAGGGCACCATGGGGAGTTTTACAGACATCCGAGCCTGACATCAGCCTCCTCCTTGCACACTGGGCTGTTTGGCTGTTGTAAGAGCTGATGTGCTATGATGGTCAGACAATAATCACCGCAGAGTTAATAAGTACTTTAATAAAATGAAACCCGCTTGCTGACAGACCTTAAAAAAAATGGTGCTCAAATAACTTTAGCTTTCTTTGGAATACTGAGCTGATATTAAACATTACTTTGAAGAACATCCCATTCTAGATATTTTTAAAGAAATTTGTTAGGAGTAAGAGCTACTCAGTGAGCTATGTGTTTCCTTCAAAAATATGATAGGCTTAATAATCTCTTCAAAATGAAAGGCAGGAAGGCAGGCACACAGTCTCTTAGGTTGTGCTGACATGATCTGAAGATTCAGTGCTTATTTCTTACATGGCACATCCACATACTCAATCCTGGGAAGCTCTCTATCAGAGGCTCAGATTGTACTGCCCATACCTATGTGAGTCAGGCAGCCCGAACAAGAACCCTTGTTTTACTTAGTTGAAAATATTTGCCTCGGACACTTATAAGATGCCTTAATTTTTTGTTTGTAAAATATATATTTGTCTTTATTCTTCTTCTTTTGCATACAAAAACACTGCAATTAGACAAAAGGGATATTTTATCCACTTCAAGGGAAGCAAATGTTTGAAACACCTTGTTTAAAATAAAGTACTATGCAGCCTGGTGTGGTGACATACTCTTATGGTCCTGGTGCTTGGATGACTCAGACAAGAGTATCACAGTTTTGAAGCCAGCTGCAGCAACTTAGACCCTCAACAAGAATCTGTTTCAAAACAATAAATAAAAAGGGCTGGGGGTGTAGCTCAGAGGTAGAATGCCCTTGGGTCCAATCACCAGTACCAAAAAAAAAGAAGAAAAAAAGTACTATGCTGTTTTAATATTATTTCTAAGAGGTTTCTCTCTCTTTCTCTCTCTCTCTCTCTCTCTCTCTCTCTCTCTCTCTCTTTCTCTCTCTCTCTCTCCTTTCCTCTGTTTCCATTTCCTAAACTTTGTACTGAGTTCTCCATTTGAAGAGACACCTGAAGAGGAGGGAAAATAGAGAACAGGAGGCTTATTTCCCAAGTGAAAATTTTTTATTGTGTTCTATAGAAATAACTTAATCCATGATGTTGAATTTCACTGATTATTGGGTGTGTTTTATATTCTCATAGAATTCATGGAAATCTATAATGTGCCCAAAACTATAGAAGGCTCATTCAGGAGAGCCAACAGATCTGCAGAAATGATTCCTATTCTCTGGCAAATAATTTCAGAACAGTCATAAAGTAAGAAGCTAAATGGAACAGTAGCTCTGCTTTTCATATAGACACTTCCCAATGTTTAGCAGTTTGAGTTGCTTTCACATATGAAATTTCATAAGATATTTACTTCGCATAATCCCATGAGGAATATTTGAAAAGGTAGAGTACCTTCTAAGTAAAAGTAACTCAGCAAGCTAGTCACTGTGTTAGTCATTGAAAATCCAGAGATAGAATAAGGAGCATTTCTTTCAGAGCAGAATCATGGAGTTGAAAGAAGAAATTACCCTTGCAATTATAATTCTGCTTTCTTACAAATGGCACTCAATGTTTCTTTCTCCCTCCCCCAGGTTTATTAAGGTATATTAAATATATGTTATATGTACTTGTGGTGTATATGAATCATGGTGAAAGTTTATAAATATTGATTATTCAGTCACTGAGCAGAGGTGAGCCAAATTTAATACACATATATAATGTATAAATTATGCATGTGTCATTGAATAACAACTACAGTTGAATAGAGTTTTAAAAATATCCTCTTTACTCGGCTTACAAAAAGTGTATCCCTACCCTGTCTTTTGTGGGGCCTATCCCTAACTACTATTTGGTAGTTAGCAATGAATAATTTTAAAAATAAAACAGAAAAAAGTGAAGATGAATAAATTAATGAGGAAGTGAAAATATAGCTACATGAGATTGGTGCTAGGGAGAAGTTGGAAAATAAACACCACTAAAAGAAAAATAGTCTTCTAAATATAAGATCATGTCATCAGAAAATATAATTTCACTCCTTCTTTCCCTATTTGTATCCCTTTAATTTCCTTGTCTATTTGTATCCTTTTTATTTCCTTCACTTGCCTAATTACTTCAACTAAAATTAAAGTACTATTTTGAATAGGAGTGGCAATAGTGGACACACTTGTCTTGTTTCTGACTTTAGAGGAAATTATTTCAGTTTTTCCCACTCAGTATTCTGATCAGCATAATCAAAGTGCTAATTTCAGCCCCCAGCACCTCCTTGAATTAGAGTGTCACCACCAGTATCAGTGGTCATTTAGGAGCAAACCATGTACAAACTTATGCTATAAACACTACTAATGACCTGTACAACTCTAGTAACCATGGAGAAATGTGGGTGAGAAAAAATATAGAATAGGCTGCAAAGATTAAGCATTAATGATCGTATACTAAATCAAGTTGGAAGATGGGATAGGAAATAGATAAAAAGGAAAAAAAAGGAGAGATAGAGAAACGGGTGGTGTTTGGGCCAACATTCTCACTGATATAATCCAAAACAACTTACCACACAACTTAGAAGAAAGATTTATTTGTTCAGAATTCTTGGAGATTTAGGGTGTCAGAGGCCAGCTGAGGTTGCAGGGGAGGTTTTAGCGATGAGATCCCCAGAAAGAAGAAAGAATGCAGAGTCGCCATCAGGAGGAGAACAACAGCAGTTTTATTCCACAAACCCATTTCTTATATAAGGTCCTGGGCAAAATGGTAACTGTATACACATCCGCAGTATATGGGATGACTTGCCTAGTCATGCTTATATAACTAAGTGCTCATCAGTAACTGCATGAGATGAGCAGGGTCACATCCTTACTGCCAGCCTGTACCTCCTCTGGGACCCTCACTCCACCCCCTACATGGTGGCAGTGTGCAACTTGACCCAGAGAGCATTGCATTGAACCCAAAGACTATATCAGCAATACAGGGTGCAACAGGTGACTATTAGTCCTCCAGTCACACAGGCAAGGATAGTCAATACCCATCTCCAGGAGGATCCCAGTGAGTTCCACTGGATTGTATGTGGGTCCTCCTGTAAGGCCTGAATAGCCTACACCACAGGATAAGCAAAACCCAAGCCCATAGACATATCTACAGCTGTCAGGATGTATCAGAATCCTTGGTTTGTTGTCAGTGTACAATGTCTTGCACTTGAGCTCAGGTCAGAGGCAATCCCCACCGCTGGCTACAAACCCCATGGTGTGGGTGCCTTCATTTTATATCTTCTAATGTAACCATAGTGCTACAGACAAAGGTTCTGGGAGTAGGCAGAGAGCCTGAACTTTTGCTAAAGTGTATGCATCATCATTACTGGGGGCTTGTAAAGGTTTATGCCCCAGAACCTGATGGATAGTAGCTCCTTCCCATAGGCCAAGTTTTCATAGGTCCTTCCACATATCCTTGCCCCAAATTGGGTGGTGCCTAATCAACCAGTATTGTGAAGCCTATTGGGGCAGCCCCAAAGTTATCTCTAGGTAGACTGCCCAGCTGTCTGTACATACATGCAATGGCCCAGTCTCCTTCATGAGAACTAACAAGACTGCCCAGAGCTCAGCCCTTTGGCTAGAGTGTCCGGCATTGGTCTCATACCTAAAAGTCTGTGCTGGGCTGTAAGGCCACACCCACCCACATGGGCAGTTAGTTGACCATTACAGGAACCATCAGTGTACCAGGCTTCCAAGGGTATAGGGGCTCTCTCTTCCTCATGGGTACTTGGGATGTCTCCCATTTCCATGGCTTCTGAGGAGGGTGTCGCTTGGAAATGTACTGGCTCCAGCAAAGTATGTAGCTTCACAGACAAAGGGCTACTAGAAAACTGCTCCTCACCTAAGTTTGTGCCCCATTTCATCAGAGTGATTTTTTAAGCTATCCCTGTCCCAGGAAACCGAGTCAAGGACCTCAGCCAGCCTTCAACAGGGTAGGTGGTCTGTACCATCACTGATCCTGTAAGAGGACAGCTTATATGGCTGATAACTGTTTTTTCAATGAGAGAGTTGCACACTTCTTCCCCTTTTCATAGCCGGGACCAAAATCAGATTGGGCTATTCCTAGCACCTTATTTTTTCCATAATCCCCATCTCAAATCTGTACCATCCACTTGGAACATTAGCAGGAAAGGAAGGGCAGGGCCTACCACTCATAGAGTGTGCATCTGTGCCACCGCCCTCTTGTAGGCAATAAATGCAGTTTCCATTTCAGGGTTCCAATCCCAAGTTGCCCCCTTATGGACAAGATCATGTAAGGGGCACATAGCATAGCTAAGTGGGGTATAAACTCATCAAACCCCCCAAAAACCCAGATACATCTGTAACCATTTTCAGCCAAGGATATGCTTGTATCTTATCTAACACTGCTAAGGGTATCACTTTGTTTTACCTGACCAGACAACTCCCCAAACTTTGACAGAGTACCCAGGTCCTTGGGCCTTGTCTTTGTTGACAGCCCACCCCCATTCCTGGGGAGTGGCTCAAAGGCTGCATGCAGCTGCTTCTAACTCTAAGAGAAACAGAGGTTACCATAATATCATCAATATAATGGTACAAACATACAGCCTCAGGCTTCCACCAAGAGGCTAAATCCTGTGCCACCAGACCATGACACAAGATGGGACTATGCAGATATCCCTGTGCCACCAGACCGTGACACAAGATGGGACTATGTAAATGTACCTGGGACAATACTAAAAGGTCCATCCCCTCTCTTCCCAGGTAAAAGCAAATTGTTCTTGGATTTTTGGGGTAATGTCAATGGAGAAAAAGGCATTTGCCAAGTCTACAACATAATGGAACTGTCCCAGTTCATGTGACAGGCGATCCATCAGTTCTGAAATGTTGGGTACCACTGCATGCAAGGGCGGTGTCACTTTATTCAGCTCACAGTAGTCCACTATCATGCACCAGGAACCATCGGGTTTTTGTACTGGCCAGACAGGAGAGTTGAATGGACTATGAGTGAAGCAGATTACAGTTGCCTCCTCTAGCTTTAGTATCATTTGTCCGATTTCCTCACACCTCCCTGGTAACTTGTATTGCCATATATTTACAATCCTGGTGACTTGAGGGCGTTGTAAGGGAGCATGATGAGAATGCCCTCTAGTAATGGTCTTTACCACATGCACCTGTAGCCAGAATTTTTAATAGCTATCTGCACAGTCAATCCCTGCACTATGTCCACCCCCAGGAATTACTTAGTTTTAGTTTGGGTGAAGCTGTCACCAGAATGTCAAAAGTACTTTGTTGAGCTAGTGTTTCTATCTTCTCCTCTACCAGTCCAGCCGCTGAATTATCTCCGCTGCCAGGGCCCACATGTCTGGGCTGAGCCTGCTGGGATTGAACTTGTACAGCCTAGGGCTGTCACTTTGGTCCTCCCCAGAGTTGGTCTCTGTGGCCCTGCAGTCTGTGCCTCCGCCACTGCTCCACCCTGTCCAGCAGCTGCTGGGCTCACTCATTTTGGAGTGGCTGTGGGGGTGGCCTCCCACTGAGCCTTAGCCCTACTTTTCTGTGGTCCATGTTGGCAGTCTCCCAGTCTCAATCCTCCTGGGTGTCACAGTTCCTTTAAGCTACCTAGCATGGAGGTGGGCAAGGCCTCCAGGACCAGAAGCTGGATGGGTATGTCACTTCCTCCTGGAAGCAGGCCTGGGCAGATGTCTCTGGCATGACAGTTCATAGGTCTAAGGACTGCAGTGACTGCTGGCATGGGGTTGGGCATGGAGCTGGTGGGTTCTGCTCACATTGGTTGCCTCTTCTGCCTGCCAACCCCTGCTCCAGTGGCACCAGGGACCCAGGTGTTGCAGTTCCAGCACTTCTAAAGCCTTCTGAACTTCTGGATGGGGATGTACATTGTTCCAATCTTTAACCGAGGTTCATGCCATCAGATAGGCTGTTACCAGGAACCACAGGAAAGTCAGGGGCCACATTTCTTTCACCCTGGGTTGTTCCTCCTGGGGCTTCTGCTCCAGAGGGGTACTGGGGGTACTCAATCCTACCAAGTATGCCAAGTGTCAGAGGTCAGCTGTAGGTGAAGGGGAGGTTTCAGTGGTGAGATCCCCAGAGAGAAGAAAATAGGCAGAGTCACCATCAGGAGGATAACAACAGCAGCTTTATTCTATAGACCTGTCCCTTATATAGGGTTCTGGGCAAAATGCCACACATCCATGCTAGCGTGACATATGCATGTGTATTGCATTTTACCTGGTCATACTTATATAACTATATACGGCTGCCTGTGATGACCTGCCTAGTTATGCTTATATAACTAAGTACTCATCTGTGGCTGCACAAGATGATCAGGGTCATATATTTACCACAGGCCCATACCTCCTCTGGGACCCACACAGGGTTCAATCTGTCAGGTGGGGTCTGCAGAGCTCAGGGAATGGAGGAAAGAAGTAGAGAGATGGAGAGCACAAGCCTCCACTCACATCGTGGAGGCCAGAAGCAGAGAGAGATCAGAGGAAGGAGAGATTTTCTATAATCCCCAAGGCCCACCTCCAGGAGCCCCTCTTTAGGAACCAAGCCCTGTTTTCAACATTGCTACCTTGTCCTGTGAGGTCTCGGGGGGATATTCTAAATCCAAAATATTACAGGAGGGGAGGAAAGGGAGACAGAATCTAAAATGAGGAGCATGGAAAGGATGAATTAGAGGGGACAGGAACAAAGAAAGAAGGAAGAAAAGATATATCAAGTAGGGATTCAATTAAGTGATAAAATTAGAACTCCAATAAAACCCAATTTGGGGGGTGACAGTAAGAAGCAGTTAATATTAATCCATGAATGTAATGACTGTCATATAGAGGTTCATTTTTTTTTCTTACTGAGCTTTTTCAAGTAGTGGCCCTTTTTTTCAGGGTTTGGATTTTAGAATCTCCCAAAAATGAGGAAGTATGTGTGTCACAAATAGTACTCTATTTGTTTGTTCCCAGCCCTTACCCAAACTAGCTGAACTTTTCAGAGGAGCCTGTATGGTGAGGCTGCCCTGCCTGCCTGTCTGTCTCTGGTGGGGAAGCATTATCTGCTTCAGAGCAGACTTCACAGTCAAAATGGCTTTGTTATCGAGTTGGGGGTAGAAGTGTAAGTCTGGTAAGGGCTGCTGGCCTGTTCCCTCACCTGGTTCAACTCTATCCTAACCTGGTTTGCTTCACACCCCTCCTTCTAGAGTCACCATTTGTGTGCTGGGATGTATCAGTCTATCCTCCAGCCTCTTCTAGGATTGAAGGTGGTGGTTTGAGGATCTCTGCTTTCTGCCTAATTCTGATATGTCCTAATTCTTGCTGCCAGCCATGTTCCATATTCCAGAGATCAGACCACCAATTTCAAATAAACATGGCCTTTATTCATAAGTCTCTGCTCTGCAGACAATCAGTTAGCTTCCCGAGTTTCTCCCTCGTCTGTGTTACAATCTCATTTCTATGTCCACACTGATTTATGGCATGGACACTCACCAATCCAGTAGAAAGTAGAGTCTACGTGTCTGTCTGGACTTTGGTATTCAAAAACAAATATACAAAGAGAAGAAAAAGGAAGAGGAAAAAATAGAAAGCAAAATATTAAAAACAAAAAGGAAACTGCAGGAATTCCTAGTCTGTCACTCAGGAAGTCCAAATTAAAAGGCCTTTCAAACACTCCCTGCTTCCCTGCTCCAACTGCCTCTGCTAGGGATTGCCAGAGTTCTCCCCTGCTGGAGATCACCATGACCACACTGGCTCAGATCATGATTCCGTAGCTTATGTTCTGCCTAGATTATGAATTTGTTGGACAGCTTCTGCTTTTTGTGAAGTAGACAGAAAAATGTCTTTCGGCTTGTTGGATGGGGCTTCCTCTCCCCCACTGAGCCAGAGCATGCTTGATGCTTCCATCTATTGCTTTTATTAACTCTCTTTCTGTTCCAGAAACTGAATTTTTGTTTTTCACCTTTTGCTAGCTCACTGATTTGCCTACCAACATTTTCCTAGTTTTTCACTGTAGAACAACTGTTTTCTGACAAAACAGATATAGCTTTTAGTATGCAGATTGGATAATAATATACATAGTCTGAAATCAGTTTGATATTTTAACTTACTTGGTCATAAATGAATTTAAACATAATACCTTGCATGCTAATTGAATTTATTTTTATAGTTCTTTTGATCATATATTATATGAATGCCTTATCTGTGGAATAGAAATTGAACTTGACAAATTTTATCATCAGTCAATGATAAATCATCAATGTCTTATTCATATATCGCTGCAGGATAATCAATTACATTATGAATTATTAATCTATGCATTATATTAATCAATGTAGAAGAATTTGCTAAAGCCAAGGATATCCAAATTTGGACTGCATTGTACATTTCTTTTCACAAAGAAGATTTACCACAATGACAGTGAATTTCTGGAGGGGATTCAAATAATTGGGTAGGTAATACATATTCAAATTATTAGATAATATGGACAGCATTTGCAATCACATTAAATTTAATTTCCACTGGGGAAATGAAGGTCTATGGAAGTTAAGTAAATTGTTTAAAATTCTCCAGATTGATTGAGATTATGAATCATATCAAGCTTTAGGGCCAGGGCATAAATGAAAATGAATGCTAGAATGTAATGTGATAAATGTTTCCTGAATCACTTTTTAAAGTGAAATTATGAATTAAATACACAGAAATGCTAAATGCACAGAGGCTTTAAAATAATAACATGCTCATCACTTCCCTTTGTTCAATGCATTGCTTAAAAATAGAAATTAAGGCAAAATAATTATGAGAGTTTTGTTGAGAAAGCAACTGCTTAGGAAAAGCAAGGATAAAGTATGGAATTGGATAGACTCCTCAGGACATCATTCTCTTTTGATAGATTTTAAAATTTTGACACCATTTCACAGGCTTTCCTTTTATGTACTCAGAACACCTGGTTGAAGTCAATTATTACTGCGTATTCAATTATCACCAGTTACATTTTCATCTATTTCATTCACTGATCACTGCACAATCTAGCTGTCAAATTGACCTGTTCTGATCCTGGCAAGCAGGAATGGGCCACTCAAAAGTATGAAACTTTTTCTTCCATTTTAAAATGTCATTTCAAATATGACTTTTAACCTAACAGAACAATTTGTCTTCTTTCTTAATTTACTGTACCAAATGCCTGGTGTAGTAGTGATTTTCTTTTAACAGAACCACATATGTTTTTGCTAAATAATTTTTAGTGTATGTCCATATTTCTTTATAGTCTTTTACTCCCTCTTTGAGAATTTAATCCCTCTTTGTTTAAGTGATCCATGCAGGTGGCATTTCAGAACTTTTTGTCTATATTATAAATTAGGAAATAAATTTTAAGCTTTGCACATGATTTGTAGGTCATAAAGTAAAATAATGCATATTATTCTGTGAAGAGCTTGGGTAGGGCCAGTCTTGTACAGTTAAAAACAAATAGGTATAATTGCTCCCTCACAGCTTGGTCCTTTTTCCTTTAACATTTTGAAAGTCATTTTGTAATATTTCAAAACTCTTATATTGCTTGAGGATAAATTTAAGTCATATAGCCAGGTCAAAGCATTCAAATAATATAACTTTTTCCCCTAAGTGATTAATAATAGTGCATGTACCCATGATGTGTGATTTGTTAGATATGAGGCAAAATTTTAGGCCAATTGTACAATTTATCTTATAAATCTTGAGTAGGGGCATAGAAATTGATTGTGGAGAGTAGATTAGCTGCCAATAATATCTTCTTGACATTTCTAGACAGCATCACTCATTTTCCACTTTCAGCTTGCCAACATAATTATGTTCTTTTTACCCTCATGTAGAGATTACAACGGAAGCCTTGAGAGTCATGTTTTCAGTTTATTCTGCTTCCAGCACATCACACTCATGATTACTACTGCTTCACCCTCACCATCACAATATCTTACATTTTAAAGTATTTCATGGTTTGAAAAATTCATGACAGAGTATTATTTTTCACTCTGGCTAGAAGCCATTATATCCTTTTATGTGGCCTTTGTTGACTATCTGATTAGGAAGCTGTATTAGTCTGTCTTCTGCTCCTAATTACAAAATATCACAGAATGAGTAAACTCTAAAAAAAAAGAGGTTTATTTTGACTCACATTTCTGGAAATGAAAGGTCATTGTATCACATATGATGATGGCACACTTACTGGCAGAGTCTTAACCTGACTTTGGGCATCACATGGCAAGAAACAGGGAACCCATGTATGTATACAATTCTGTTCTGGACTTTTTGCCTGTTCTTATAAAGCCATGAGGAATCAATTATGAGGCTCTACACTAATGATCTTATCTAATCCTAATCAACTCCTGAAGATTCTACCTCGAAACACCATCATCGGATTAACTTTCCACCCTCTTAATACCTCACAATGAGGACTAAATTTTAACACATGAAATCGTGGGGTACATACTCAAGTCATATCCAAACCATAGCAGAAACAATACTATTTTTTGAGCTCCTATGGTCCTTTGTGTTCATATGATCTCTGTTAAATATTGGGCTGAGCAGTACTTTAGTAGTATGTGAATGCTATAATACACTTTTAATTGATTATAGAAAAAGTATATGAATAACAATGGCAATGCTAATGTGGAGAAGAAGCATCATGAATAATAATTCAATCAACAAAGTTCCTTAAATTATAAATATTTGTCAGCATTGATTAGTATATATAAATAGGTGGTTTAGCAATATTTTCTTTTATTAACAGATGTATTGGAATTCAAAAACCATTGCAGTGGTTTTTAGTATGTCCTCTATTCTACAACCACAAGGAACAGTATTCTGGAAACATCTTGAATGAACTGAATAGGTTCTTTCCTGGAGTCTCCAAATGAAACAGCCTGACAACACCTTGATGTTTCAGAAAATCAGAACCAATGAGCTACAAAGCTACACGACAATATTTGTGCTATTTTAAGAATTTGGTTTATGGTACTTTGTTACAGCAGAGCAGAGATTGAAAAAAATAACATAACCATCCAAATAAAAAATACAGACCGAGTGCCCAATTGTGGAGTAAGTAGAATAGCATATCATAAAAATGTAATTAAACATTTTTAGATTGCAACATTTAGATGCAAAAAAGCATATAAGGGGATTCTGGCAATAACTAAAACTGGAGAAGAATATATAGGTTCACTAAGTAGGCCTTTTAGACTGTACAGTTTTCACTGTTTTCTGAGGAATGGGAATATGATTAACAATTTTAGCTAGGGTAGTTTTATTTATTCCTAATGGAAATATTGGGGTTGGCTGCTAGGACCCATGGAAGTAAATTAATGGAGAGGAAGGTGAGAGGAAGAGATATCAACCAGAAGACTGTTGCACAATTCAGGTGAAAGTGTGTTGCCCTTGATCCAATTAATAGGAATTAGGCTTAAAAAAAGGAAAAATAAGAGGGTAAGTTTGAGTAAATATAATTCAAAACTTGTGGTGTGGTGTCTGGGTGTAGGTTATGAAAATAAATGGTTAACACTTGATGGAATCTATGTTTCTGGTTTGGTTGAACTAACACATGGTGACAGAGAAGAATAAAAATAATATAAAGGAAGCAGAGATGAAAGAGAATTATCTACATATTATTTGAATTCCTGAATCTAATTATTCCTAAATGTCAGCACTATCCATTCTTTTAAGCTCTGTGAGACACCCTGTATCTTCAAATTAAATTATTGTTTTGTATTTTCAAGTTAGGGGAGATTCAGGTTACAGGACAATCATATTCATTGACGCTGAATATGGCACCAAGGCATAGAAGTATTATGTGTAAAAAGGGAAAATGAGATGTGCACTTTTTAGGTGAGAAAAATGGTGAAGAGCTGGGCATGGTGGCGCACACTAGTAATCCCAGTGTTTGGGAGGCTGAGACAGGAGGATCGCATGTTCGCAGGCAGACTCAGCAACTTGTGAGGCCCTCCACAACCTAGTGAGACTCTGTTGCAAAATAAAGAATAAAAAAAAATGGACTGGGGGTGGAGCTTAGAGGTAGAATGCCCCTGGGTTCAATCCCCTGTAACACACACACACACACACACACACACACACACGCACACACACACACACACACACACATACACAAATGGTAAAGAAAACAAGAGATGAGGTTCTACAAAAGCCATGTTATGGTTGTATTAGTGAGGAGTTGTGGGGGCAGAAGTAATTGTTCAGCCTGAAAGATTGGTCGTAATGATTAAACACATAAGTTATCAGTGGAAGGTAAGCATCATGTTATCATGATGCTTATCATTTTGTCTACAAATTATCATTTTGTCTACAGGCAGATAACTTCCCAAAATATTAAAAATGAAAACAAGTGCCCAAACCTTTCAAATAAGGACTGTACCATCTTATACCTAAATGCTATAGACAATTAGATTGTGAAAATGCAATCTGTATAAAGGAAAGTTGAAAGGTACTGGCTTAGCATCTGTGTGTGGGTGGGAAAATGCCCCTGTGATACATCTGACCCCTTTATGATGTAGATAAGACACATGCAGTTAACAGAGATTCCTTTTTAATGCATAATAATATCACCCTCAATATGTGGCAGTGTTGCTATATTTAGTTGTTAATATATTTTAATCCATCATATTTGAATATTCATTAAAACATGTCAACAAGATAAAATGCAAATAGATAAGAAGGCAATTTGAAAGGGTGCTAATAAATGGATGACACTGGTAAAATAGCAACATAAAATTTATTAAATTAAGCTTAGATCCAATTAAAATCTTTACTAAGAGTTTCAACTTGATTTCTCAAGGTATTCCTGTGTTACAGAGTGTGTAAGCATATTTGTTTAGGTTCCTATTTCCTCCTTGAAATCTGTGTTAATATCTACAGTACATGATGCCTTTAGGAAAGATTTTTTATCATTATGGGCTATCATTATGCAGAAAACACTCAGGTTTATGTCTCTCTATTTGATAATTTAGCTTTGGCAGCAGATGATCTGATTCTGAGTCTGTCTACAGTGAGTCATTGAATGTCAAAAATGTTTTAAACTAAATTCTGACAAAGATGAAATGCTTTGTGGGGGAATCTAAATGTTTGTTATGTTCTTTGTCCTCTTTTTCAAGGCCTCTTAATGGTTGCAATCTTGCATCTGCTTTTCAAGGAAGAGTCTGTGTGCTATTTAAGATTCTATGGGGGGAGCCGTCAGGGACATCAAATCTGTTCCTCTGTATTCTTTCATCATTTTAAGTATACTGTAAGTGTAAAATAAAAAGAGCAGCAATGTAAGAGTTTCTGGCAAGATGGCATAATTAGTAGCAATGTATACTTCATTTTCTGTTCATAGTTATAGACATAAAAAATAGGGCTGGTTAGTGATTTCAAACTGTTAAATAGAAAGCAGGTTTTGGTAGCATTTAGAAGTAGTGGTCCTATGACACACTGAAGAACCAAGTGAATAGCATGATAAAGAAATAGTCCATAGTTTTCATGTATATGGCTTGCACATATACCTGCTTCCTATTTTTAGAATCAGCATAGACTCTTAAGGAAATTAAATGTAGGGGAATTCTACCTTTATAGGAATGAATCTTGGTTTAGAAATAAAACATGACCTCCAAAGCACAGGAAATTAAAACAAGAATTAATAAGTGGGATAGCATTAAACTACAAAGCTTCTGCTCATCAAAGGAAACCATCAAGAGCTTAAAGAGAAAGCCTACGGAATGGGAAAAGATCTTTGCAAGCTACCCCTCTGACAGAGGTCTAATATCTAGGATATACAAAGAACTTAAAAGACTTTACA
>PVJS01046159.1:0-15933 GCA_004027185.1 Glis glis | reverse complement strand
TTGCGGTACCGGGGATTGAACGCAGGGGCGTTCTATCTCCGCGCTACACCCCTGGCCCTATTTTTTTATGCTTTATTTTTGAAACCGGGTCTCACGAAGTTGCGGAGGGCCTCACTAGGTAGAGAGAGAGAGAGATCGTGCGCGTGTGCATGTGCGCTGAGGTTGGCCGCGAACCCGGATCCTCCGGTCTCCGCCTCCCAAAGTACTGGGATTACAAGCATGCGCCACCACGCCCGGCAATAGGCTATTTTTTTTAAAGATAAGAGAGACGGCCTAACTGGAGATCATGGTTTAAAAAGTGTCTCCCTTTCACTGAACATAAACAGCGGTCCACAGCTGTTGGGGTAGGGCATCTCCAACCCCGTGAGCGGTGCAGGAAAGGCTTGCTTGCCACCGCGTATCCATCAGGATGCACATGAAAGGTGCAAGCAAAGTTTAGAGATTATAAATTATGACTGTGCTTTTAAAAGAAGTGGAGAAAATGGATTCTGTGAAGGATACAGAGCTAAAAGTGTTTTATCTTATGCTTACGATGCTTTCTGTGTTTGTGCAAACCCAGCTGGCCTAGCAGGCCTCCTGCGTCTTTGACAGATAAAGAAGATTATCCCCATTTCACCAGGGAGAAGTCCAGGAGGGAAGGTCCAAACGTCTGCCTCCTATCACCAGGGCTCGGCTTTGAGAAGACACTGCTTCCAGCATATCCTGTGAACAGTAGCCAGGCTTATATTTGCAACTCAAAGTTTCTAAAATAAACTAAATATTTGGGAAATATTGAGCACTATGGTCCCCTTTGGAAGCTTGGCCATTCACCTGCACATAGTAAAGGCTCTGAGAAAGCCTGCAATACACTTACTAGATTTGTATTAGCCTAGAATTTTTTTTTCATTCCTGAATTCATTATTACAGGCAATACTGTTCATGTTTTACAGAAAACTCTTAGGAATGATATTCTACAGGGTTTATTTCTATTGGAATTTCATGTACATGTTAGTATGAATTTTTATCTTATAGTATGGGCATATCTATTGGTACATATGTAGTAATATGGTTTAGTGTAGTTTAGAACCATGAAGCTCCTCTTCACTCATTCCCAAATAATGTGCCATCATATTGCTAGTGATGATGGAAAACAGGTGAATTGCATTAATATTGGGCATAGAACTATATCACTCTCCTTAATTCACCACTAATTATACAGCCGCTAGAGACCAGGTGTCCATACACACAAAGAAAGAAACACATGCCTATTCCTCACAGGATCCCAGTGCATTATAGAATAAAGAATGAATTTACCGCCAGAAATCATACTACTATATTAGTGATACCTGTCTCAAAATAAAAATTAAAAGGGCTGAGGATGTAGCTCAGTGGTTAAGTGTCCCTGGTTTCAATCCCCAGTACTAGAAAAACAAAAACAAAACAAACAAACCAGAAAATCTGTTAAAATCTGCTATTAGATGTTTTTTCCCTACTCTATTTTTTTATTTTTAATTCATTTATTTTGTGTGCATGTGGTACTGACGATTGAACCCAGGGGCATATTACCTCCGAGTTACATCCCCCAGCCCAATTTTATTTTGAAACAGGGTCTTACTAGGTTACTGAGAGTGTTGATACATTACTGAGGCTATCCTCGAACCTTCAATCCTCCTGTCTTGGTCTCCCATGTACTGGGATTACAAGTGTGTGCCACCATGTCCAGCTTCTTCTTTATTTTTTGTTAAAGTAAATGTACCTAGCCAGGCCGGGCGTGGTGGCGCACGCTTGTAATCCCAGTACGTGGGAGGTGGAGACCGGAGGATCCGGGTTCGCAGCCAGCCTCAGCTACTTAGTGAGGCCCTCCGCAACTTCGTGAGACCTGGTTTCAAAATAAAGTATAAAAAATAGGGCTGGGGGTGTAGCTTGGAAGTAAAACGCCCCTGGGTTCAATCCCTGGTACCGCGAAAAAAAAAAATGTACCTAGCCAGGAGTGGTGGTGCATGCTTGTAATCCCAGTACTTGGGAGGCTGACAGGAGGATTGCAGGTTTGAGGCCTGTCTTAGCAACTTAGTGAGGCTGTCAGCAACTTAGCCAGACCTTGTTTCCAAATAAAAAGTAAAATAGGGCTGGGGGTATATCCTGGAGATAGAAGGCCCCTGGGTTCCATTACCAGTACTACACACACACACACACACACACACACACACACACACACAAAGTAAATGTACCTATGATGGACAGGGTATAGTGTAATATTTAAATACATTCATGCAGCAAGAACTGATCAAATCAGGGTAATTAGCATTTCAATGTCTTCATGTCTGAAGCCTTCAAGCACCTCTCTTCTAGTTCTTCATCAAAATGTATAATAGGATATTGTGAACTACAGTAACCCACTGTGCTGTGGAACACTAAAACTTACTTCTTCTGTCTGTGTTTTGGTACCCGTTGTCCAACCTTCTCTCTACTACCCCTTTCAACCTCTAGGAGCAATATTCTGCATTCAGGTGGACGTTTTTTAAGCTTCCACATATGAGACACCATGCAGTACTTGTCTTTCTGTATTGGTTTATTTCGCTTAGCACGATATATTCCATTTCCACCCATTTTGCTGCAAATAACCAATGTCATTTTCTTTATGGATGAATAATATTACATTATGTATGCATATATACATATATACATTATATATTTATATATATGTCACATTTTCTTTATTCATCTATCAATGGGCACAGACATTGATCCCATATATTGACCATTGTAAATAGTATTGCAGTAAACATCCTCCCTACTCCTATAAACCCTTATAATATTTTATAATTTTTCTAATGGAGTTTAAAAATAATTGGTCACAGGAAAGAAAAACTTAGACCATCTTTACTAAGGATAGCCAAGAAAATTCTTTCTCGTTTCACAGTTGTCTGAATAGAATGAAGTGCCCAGCTTTCTGATCTGTCACTCAACAACAGGACCTGGCTTCTTCTAAGAACCATGCATTTAGAAATGAGTGTTGTAAGTAAAAAAAGAACCATGTGGGGTATACACAGTTAATATTGTACACTTCAACTGGTTGGTAAGTTGATACGAGCTGCTAAATTGTGATGTGATAGGATATATTCACAATATATTTTAAAGCATGTGATAGCATATATTCATGAAAATTTTATTTTAGTTAAAATGACCTCAGCTCCTCACTCGGGGATGTGCTTTGAGACACCCTAGAGTGCTATGATGGACTCATAGTGATATTGCAAGATATTTGACATTTTCAAGGAAACACAGTGCTGCTCAACACCTTCTAGACACCCTGCAAACTCGCTTGAGTTAGTCCACACTTTCAGGGTAAGATTGTGCCGCATGCCGTTAGATGTTAGCAGTGTCTTTGCAAAGCCATGTTTTCTGTACTATGATATAGCAAGTCCCTTGATAATGATCAATGGAGAACAGAAACCGAGGGTGACAGTGTCCAGTTGCAGGTGCTTCTGTCCCCTCCAGTCACTGTGGAGAACAAGAATTGTTTCTCATCTAACGTTGCATGGCAACCAGGCGGATACAATACCTTGCATATAGCAGGTGCGCCTTAACTATACATGTAACGCGGAATTATTGAATAATGCAACAAGAATTAGCATGATGCTACAGAGCAAAGTATCTACATTGTGGGTAACACGTTTTTGGAAAAGGGGCCCATGCTAGGGAGTCAGCATGAGAAGGTGTTTTGTCTATATGAAGTGAAAAAAGGAAAATCCACCTAGTCTTTTTTTTTTTTTTTGGTGCATTGTAATCACACAGCTTGTTGAAGTTCAGAGTGATAGAGGCATACATGCACACAGCACTCACTGAGCCCTCCTCCAGTTCCCGCCCTATTCCCTCCCCCTTCCTTCCTTCTCATACTCAGCACAGGATTGGCTTTGATAAGTTCGTGTATGTACATCGTGTCCATTGAGATGTTTCCCTCTTCCCTCCCCATCTCCCTCATTAGGTCCCCTTCTTCACTCAACTAAGGTTTCTCTCCTTTGTGTGGAGTCCCTCCTACGTCCCAATTTCTCCCTAGCTTCCGCATATGAGGGAGAACATCTGACTTTTCACTTTTTGTATCTGACTAACTCACTTAGCATAATGTTCTTCAGTTCCATCCATTTCCCTTTGTGTATGTACATCATGTCCATTCAAGTATTTCCCTTTTCAAATCTCCTTCCTCCCTCCTGCCTCCCTCCATTAGGGCCCCTCCCTCACTCCACTAAAGTTTCTCCTTCTTTGTCTATAGTTCCTCCTGTGTCCCAATTTCTCCCTAACTCCCGCATATGAGGGAAAACATCTGACCTTTCACTTTTTGTGACTGACTAATTTCACAGCATATTCTCCAGTTCCATCCATTTCCCTGCATAGTTCTGTTCTTCTTTATGGCTGAGTAGAATTTCATTGTGTGTATATCCCATCATTTTGTAATCCATTCATCTGTTGATGGACACCTAGGCTGGTTCCATAATTTGGCAATTGTGAACTGTGCAGCTATAAACATAGATATGCCTGCATTACCATAGTAGTCTGGTTTCCATTCTTTTGGGTAGATACCTACGAGTGGTATATCTGGATCATATGGTAGGTTCATTCCCATTCTTCTGAGGACCCTCCACACTGATTTCCAAAGTGGTTGTACTAATTTGCAATCCCACCAACAATGTGATGTTTGTTTGTTGGTTGGTTGGTTGGTTGGTTTTGATACTGGGAGTTGAACCCAGAGACCCTCTACCTCCAAGCTACATCCTCAGAATTTTTTAGTTTTTGTTTTGAAACAGGGTCTCACAAAGTTCCAAAGACCTCACTAAGTTGCTGAGGCTGGCCCCAAACCCATAATTCTCCTGTCTCAGCCTCCCAAGTACTGGGATTATAGGTGTTCACCACTGCACCTGGCTTCAATTTTGTAAATGTGAATTTTTTTGTCCTAGAAAGCAGTATCGATTTCAAGTATTCTCATTTGCTGCTAGTTTTCCCCAAAGAGAAGAAAAATACAATAGAGCTCCTTTGTTCACATAATGAATTACTATTAAATTCATAAATCACAAAGAACCCACGTCCGTATATATGCAGGAGTGATTTATTTAACACAAAGAAATACTGGCCTGCAGTGAAGATTGGGAATTACTGCCTCAAGTCATTTCTCTTACATGGTGACCTGGGCATGTGGTGTTCAAAGATACAAAGTAGATCCAGCCCTTTCTTCTGCTAATTAATTTTCACACATTTCAGCTTCAGTGGTCTGTCTTTAGAGCAATTGCTCTACTCGATTAGTTGGGTGTTTCTGTGCATCCTCTCCTCGCCCCCTCCCTGCTTCCCCATCAAAGCACTATGTGCTCCACTTGAATTGCTCATCTATCAAGCTCACTTTAATCTGCACCCTCCACAGGAAGGAAGTTTGTCTTGCTCATCAACATATCCCCAGCACTTAGTACAGAGGTGTTTACTGTATGCAATAATCATTTGTGGAGCAAAAGGAGGGAGGGAGGGAGGAAAGAAAGGAAGAAATGACAGGTAAGGTCATATTCTGGAAAGCCTGAATGCCAGTGTAACAAGAGAGAACTCGGTAGAAGATGGTAATCACTGAAGTTTTCTGAGCTGGGGACTAGGAAATGGGAAGGGTTGTGGAGAATGAGGATGATGTGACCAAACCTCAAGCAGAGCTGTAGTACAGAGGGAGGTCAGGTGGCATGAGGGCAGGCAGGGAAGTCCTCCAAGCAGAAGACAACGGGGACCTGAAATAAAGGCCAACTTTTATGGAAAATGCAACAGAAATGGACCAGTGTTTCTTGGCTTCTTCTTAACTAGCCAGAGCCATCCAGAGGTAACGCAATGCAGAGGTGGCTAGATTTCAAATCCAGGCAGAAAGATGGTGACACTATTAGTAAAAAATAATCAATATGGAGGATATAGTGGCTCATGACTGAAGGGATGGTGAAATTGAGGATGTGCCAGGTGCAAGGCGATGGCGGGTTATCTGGATGAGAACATCTGGTATAAATGTGAGAAGAGAGGCCTAAGGAGAAGAAAAGGAGGCTCAGGGAGATAGACTCGGGATGCAGCTTTAATTGGCTGAGCAGAATAGGTTGTCTTTATAAACAGAAAAAGGCTAAAGAAAGAAGAACAAAGGAATAGAGAGGGTATTGGTTATTTCAAAGTAAATTTCCTTGCAAGGCAGGGACAGAACAATAGAAAAGAGTTCCCAGTCAAAGCCACAGGAAAGCCTGTTGTCTGGGACAACTGGAGATAAGCAAAAATAACCTGTAAAGTCACCAATTAAAATCATTAAGTAAGTAATATTCTCCACCTCAGTTCCACTGCCAAGGTGTAATTACATAATGTTCACTGTATGTCCTCCCAGCCTTTACCTCTGCTCATTTATATCTGTCCTGTGGCTTCCTTGGAATACACTCCCCATCTCAAAAATTTGTCCTAAATTCATTCTCCAAGAAACCTAACAAATAGTACTGAGGAATTAATACCTCAACTCAGAAGCAGACAAACCCACAATTATTGCTGTATAGGGGGAAACATATAAAACATTAGTGTGGCAAATTTATAAGACTAATGTGCCTTATTAAAATGTAAAGTTCTTAAACCATACACTCAAGTATTCAAATGCCAGTTTTAAATAGAGGAAAAGAATTATAAGTATTATGCTAATTAAGCATTTAAACACTTGAGATGGCTGATTTGATATTCAATTTTGGTTGCTTTGCCTTTCTATAAATATTCAGAACAAAAAATTAATAATTATATTCAGAAATCTGTAAAAGCTTTTATGAATTTAGCCTTTTGCACTAAAAGTAGAGAGATCAATATCCAATGAGGATACTTGGATCTTTGAAGTGGCCCCACACCAACAATCATGAATGGTTAATAAATCAGCTTTCTGGACAGCAGAGACAAAGGCAATAAATAACACTTTTCCCCATTCACAAGAGTCTCTAAATCTTTCTAGTCATAAGATAGTATCAATGGAAACAGTAAATGTCAAAAGGGAACTTAGTGTTGTACCAGCATGCTGAGTGGCTAATGGTTGTCCTTCTGCTGGAATATAAGTCCCAAGGGGATGGTTTTGTGTTGCCTTCTTTTCTACTGTATGTCCAGACCTTAGTAGCAATACACAGAGTGGATGATCGATACAAATTGAATGAATGAATGAATGAATGAATGAGGCTCCCTATGAGGGTCTACTATGAAAATCAGAACACCTCTGGCTATATTCAGATACATCAGGCAAATTCTTACTGGTAACTAGTCATAGTATTTGTGCTTCCTTTTCCAGGGAAGAGGAAAATTGTAACTTCCCTGGGTGCTTTCCGTCTTGTTCTAACATGACCTGAGAACTCTGCTTAGCCTGCTCTTTGGAGGATAGCTTCCCAAGAATTCTTTTCAAAATTATGAAATCAGTCACACCACCTTTTTTTTTTTAGCTTGACAATCTTAATTAGCTTTGTTTTGCATTCTGCAGTCAGGCAACGCTTTATTCCATAAAAGAGAATAAGTGTTTTAATGGGCTGAGCAAAATAGGTTGTCTTTATAAACAGAAAAAGGCTAAAGAAAGAAGAACAAAGGAATAGAGAGGGTATTGGTTATTTCAAAGTAAATTTCCTTGCAAGGCAGGGACAGGACAATAGAAAAGTAACCGGTTGGTTAACATCAGGTTACTTGTGTAAGGACTACAGCACAGGGGACTCCATTATCATGCCAGTTAAAACTGGCCTGTTGGGATATTTGCTTGTTATCTTTCTAATCCTGATTTCTCACAGGATAAACAGTTTAGTTTCAGCTTGTGATGAGGACCGTTAGTGTGAGTGACTCTGTTTTGATTTTTAGCCTGATCTGTTGGGGTCTGTCTCGGTCAGCGTTCTCACTGCTGTGACTCAGTAGTCCTGACCACACACAACTTAGAGGAAGGAAGATTTACTCACAGTTCTCGAGATATCAGAGTTTCAGACCATGTGCAGTTGGGTCTGCAGATCTCAGGGGATGGCAGCGGGAAGCAGAGAGAGGGAGAGAGCAAGGCTCTGCTCTCACATCAAGGAGGCTAGAAGCAAGAGAGCAGGCAAGCAAAGGGATTCAAGGATAAGAGCACAGTCCCTATGGCCACACCTCCAGGCACCCACCTCCTCCAGCCACAACCCACCTACCTACATTACCACCCAGTAAATCCACTACAACCCTCATGACCTAATTATATCAACTCTGAACATTAATACATGAGCTCTTCAGGGGACATTCTACATCTAACCATAACAGCCTCCTGTAATTTTTATTTAACAATACCTCCCTTTTGATTCTGATCTCGACACATCATTCATAGGTTACAATGCCCTCATAATCACACATTTCTTTGAGGTTTTGTTTTTCAAGCTAAAAAGAGACCATTTGACATTTAATGGATGTCTACAAACATTTAAAATACTAGAGAACATGCAGTGCACCAGGAAGACTTCTACCATGACTACAGGGGGGATAATACCAACTATAATACCAAGAGTTTAGATTACATTCCTTAGCCAAGGTCCCCATGAGTCAGACCAGATAAAATCAAATAGATCAATGAACCAGATAAAAACAAATTGGTCTATTTTAACCAGATAGTCCGTTGATTTTTTTCAACTGAGTCCCTACAATACCAATTGTATTTGTCTATGTGCATCAAGAAGTGTCCTACATATCCTTCCCTGTTCTATTACTAGGGAGCAATTCTATCATCTAGCACCCCCAGAATGGGTTACAGAGAAGCTGGGTGTGGTGGCACATGTCTGCAATCCCAGTACTTGGGAGGCTGAGACAGAAAGATGGTAGGTTTGAAGCCAGCCTCAGCAACTTAGTGAGAGCCAGTTTCCAAATTAAAAAAAAAATTTAAATAGAGGTGGACGTGTAGCTCAGAGGTATAATGTCCCTGGGTTCAATTCCCAGTGCTACAAAATAAATAAATAAGTAAATAAATAAATAAATAAATAAATAAATAAATAAATAACAAAACAGAGTGGTACCTCTGTAAACAGACCACCCATACAACATTGAACAGATGTATTAGAGATGTTGCTGAGGTTACCCAGTGAGTAGGTGGACTTTAGGCTCTCTTTGGACCTGTAAAGATCTGGGTTTGACATGACAGACCCAACACTGCCAAGTGAAAAAGGTAAGCATACTCAAGGAAAAATTCAGTGGGATGAGAGTCTTGTTATGATTGGGAGTCTTGTTCCAGTAATGGTCTTGGCTGTCCAGGGCGTGAGGTGAGCAATTTCTCCTTCTGGTGTGTTGTCTGGATGTCTCTAGTTGTGACACCAGGCATTTTGGTGAACTCTGTGTGGCCCACTAGGCACTTGCATTCCACATGAGCAAGGAGCCACACCTCATATTTTAAAGCATTTGATCAAATATTTTATCTATTTTTCTCCTCCACTACAAATAGACTATCATTGCTAGAAATCTACATACAATAAAATTCTAAGAAATCTCTAAGTGGCATATTTATCATGTTTATTTTAGAAAGATGAGAATGTTCCCATCTTGATTACACTGAAACTACTTCGGTGAAAATTTTCTTGAAAAATCTAAACAGCTGCCGCCAGGCGTGGTGGCACACGCTTGTAATCCTAGTACTTTGGGAGGCAAAGACCAGAGGATCCGGGTTTGCGGCCAGCCTCAGCTCTCTCTCTCTCTCTCTCTCTACCTAGTGAGGCCCTCCGCAACTTCGTGAGACCCGGTTTCAAAATAAAGTATAAAAAAATAGGGCTGGGGGTGTAGCGCGGAGCTAGAACGCCCCTGGGTTCAATCCCCGGTACCGCAAAAAAAAAAAATCTAAACAGCTTTTACATAAACACTATTTTTAAAAAAATATATGGCCATTTAGCAATTACAAAGTACTTTAAAATATACTTTATTTAATTTTATCATTATTTAAGTGAGTAATAAGAATTTCCATTTTTTAGTTAAGAAAATTGAGGTTCACAAATAATAACATACTTAAAGTTATAGAGCTGGGAATATGAAGAGCAGATACATGCACCTTGGTGCAAACACTTTTCCACAAGCCAACTCTAAGCAAAAAAAAAAAAGGCTTGTTTTCAATTATTAGTATTTAATTCTTAAACCAAAGCAAGTATTCTTAATCTCTCACTAAGTTATTATAGAAAATAATTGCTATGTGGGGATATATTAAATTCTCATAGGAGAGTTGCTGAGATGTGGTTAGAAACCACACAAGGCATCAGTATTTCTGCTTCAAATCATGAGATCTTGTAAGAAGTCATTATCTATGAGTTTCAGAATACATAGTGGTTGAACTGCTTCATCTGTTTTGTTTTTAAATTAACATTTTGTCCTCTCCCATTGCTAATGCCTCCCAGTGATCTACTAAACTGATATTGCCTTTAAAGAACTAGAAAAACAGCCTGCTTACTGCATTAGTCAGCAGCAACAGGATAATCCACCGAACCCACCCATGAAGATTTTTAGATTGCTACTGCTGGACTAAGCTATCACACAAAGAGATCTTAGTCAAGCATATACAAAATGGTGAAGGAAAAGTTTCAGGTCTTTTGCAGCCACACATGATATGAGCTTCAGGGTCCCATATTTTCTCCAGCCAGTGAATTCTATCTTGTGTCTCCAGAAGTTAGAGTTAACTATAGAAAAGACACCAGAAGGTGTCTGGAGCTGTAGAGAAAGACAGCCTCTTTTTTATAAGGCATTTCATTCATTTTATAAAATTTCATTTTATTGTATTATAGCCCACTTTAAAAATTGATCACATGTAATGCCATATGGAATTAAATAGAGGTTGTTTGAACTTGGAGTTAGGTCATGTGTTCTGATGCAATGGACACAGAGTCCGAGATGCAATTTAGCCTAGATGTAAGCATAGCTCTACCATTTATTCACTGGTAACTGTAGGGAGTCCCTTAATTTCTCTTTTCCTGTTTCCTCAACAGTGAAATGAGGGATTTAGTATACTAACAGCCCTTTCAAAGCCAATGTTATTAAAGTATTACAAAATGAAATAATGTCCATAAAGGCATGACAAACTATTAAAAAGAAATGTTCCTTTCATGACCATCTTAAAAAATAAGTCAATATGATATTCTCTAATTCTCCATTTTGAAGGTAAAACTAAAACAGTGCAATTATCTAGATGATATTTCCTCTAAGACTTTCAAATAGAGGAAAAAATTCAGCTAAGATTTAATAAATAGTAGTCTACATTATTATTATTTTATTTTATTTGGTTTATCAAAGTTGGAAGGCATGGAGATAGAGTAATAGAAAGTAACAGTCAAATGTATTTGTAAAATATTTGATAACCACACCTAAAATTCTCAGTCCTCTAAGAAATCTATTTAGTTGCTATATGAGGTGATCAATGATAATACAATTAGGCTGGTTTAGGTCACTTTCCCTCTAAAAGCATTATTTTAAATGTCCACCTAGACTCTTGAGTTACATTGTCCTCATAACATGAGTAAAATTTCTCTTTTCCCAAATCAGAGAAACTCAGTGGGAAAAGAATAGACTCACTGAGTATGATGAGGTTTAAGATCTATTTGTGTGTGTGGCGGGGGGGTACTGGGTATTAAACCCAGGGGCACTCTGCCACTGAGCTACACCCCAACTGTTTTTATATTTTATTTTGAGACAGAGTCTCGCTAAGCTATACAGGCCAGTCTTGAACTTGTCATCCTCTTGCCTCAGCCTCCTGAATCCTGGGATTACAGGTGCAGGCTGCCATGCCCAGCCTAGCTCTATCCTTGTTATTAAATAGCCTTGTGGCCTCAAGTAAATCACTTTGCATCTCTGAGCTCCTTTGTCTTCATTTGCTAAGAAAGCTGTGACTGGAGATTAGACAGCTACAAAGGCCTCTCCGTGTTCTAAGATGCTGCCACAGAGGCTTCTCTGGAATTAGATGAAATGTCTTAGGTTTGTCGTGCACTAAATGTTTGTGTCCTCCCAATATCCATATGCCCAAGTCCCAGCCCTCAGTGTTTTGGCATTAGGAAATGTGGCCTTTAAAGGCAATTAGGTCATGAGAGTGGACATCTCCAGGATGGAATTAGAGCCCTTATAAAAGGGACCCCATAGAGCTCGTTTGTCCCTTCATCATGAGAGGGTACAGCAAGCACCTGCCACACACGAACCAGGAAGAGGGCCCACAGCAGACATCCAATCTGCCAGCGCCTTGATCTTGAACTTCCATCCTCCAGAACTATGAGAAATCAGTTTCTCTTGTTTAAGCCACCCAGTGCATATGGTATCTTTGTTTTAGCCACCCAAACAAACTGATACAGGTGTATATCTTACGTTAGGCATCCAAATGAAACTTCTGTACTTATCAGAGCTCAAAACAAGTCCAGGAAAAATCTCACAGGAAAGATGAGGCATTTCATGAGGGATGTGTTTTGAAATGTTTGCCCAGAATTGCCACCCCCACCAATCTGCCAAGGCAACATTCTCCTATATAAATCCCAGAAAACTACCACTATGAGCAAGTAAGGAAAAAGCTTAGTGCACAGAAGACCATTGATGAAACACATGGATTTTAACTGAGAGGAAAGCATAGACACTGGCCTTCTGTGATTATCTATTCACTTATGAGGAAAAATATGCATTTCATATGCATTATATATATTATATGTTTAGCATATTTACATGTATTTCATATATATTATATATTTTTAAAAATATGATTATATACTATTTTCAGGAGGACATATACACTCATTTATCAAAAAACAGGAAATAGTACAAAAAGAAGATAAAACTTCCCACCCTACATTGGAGGACAGACTTTCATTGTCTGGGGACATAATCAATCTAGTTCTATACTATATTTCATATGTCTTAATCAGGTATAAATTTTGTAGACACCTTAAGTTTCTCTTCTTGCTATTGGAAGGTTGTTTTGTGGGCCCCTGGATGTGCTGGAAGCTGCACAACATAATTTAATACTCTGGAGACCACAAAGGTGAGCACATCAGTAAGTAGAGGTTTATACTGAGAGTTTGTCATCCCTTTAAAAACAGAGGTGAAGAAAACTCAAATTAAGTCAAGAGAACAGTTTTCACCTCAATCCAAAAAGTACACAGAACCAGTTGTGAGACAGTTTTCTGGTGATTCAAGGAAATATTGGTCCCTTTGAACTGAGAGTCATGGATCTAAAAAGATAAATGCCCGAACTTTCACCATTGTGTTAGTTAACAGTCCCAGTAAGGTCCTTTTCAAAAAGGTTTAAGAGCAGTTTTTCTCTAATCTCTTCCAGAAGACCAAATCTCTGGAACACCATGGAATAGTAGAGGATGAAATGCTCTTTTGTAGTGTAACACACACTTACTTTATAAGGATGTAATCAATAATTATCCCAGGAGCAAGTATGCATTATAAATAAAGGAGACACTGTCAAATCCCAGGGCCTTTTGTTTTGTATCATGAAATGTACTCTCATTGTTCCTGTATAACCTGTAGGTTATTGAACTATGGATTATGAGACATTGAAATACGGTGCCCTAAAAACAAAATATCTTTGAAGACAATTATTTTTCTGTATACAAGGAAAAATTAGAAATTGAAACAATAAACAAGATCTACCTAATTTTATCCATAAAAAATTTATACTATTTTAATACATTTGCTATACATATTTACATTCATATTGCATCATTCAAATACATTTAAATGCCCTCTTAATCTCTAGCATTCTGTATATAAAGTTAGTCTCCTGAAATGTTCTTCCCCTTTTTGTTTTAATGTTTATCTCCAAGAGATAATCATGTCTATATCACAAGTTTCTCAAAGTGGTCACTGAAATTTCAATTCAACCATGGTGGAATCATAACAGTTGGAGAGATATGCACTTAAGGGCATTTAAATGTATTTGAATTGAAGTGAAATTCAAAACAATGATATTTGTCCTTTTTATTCTTATTTAGGAATAGCTAAGGTAGGGGTGTGTGTGTGTGTGTGTGTGTGTGTGTGTGTGTGTGTGTGTGTATGTAATTAATAAGCTTAACAACATTAATCTTAGGACTGAAAACTAACTAAAGATTCAGAAGTTGAAAAATTTGCTAGTACATGGAGCTCTAATGATTTGTAACAAAATAAGAATTTACAACTATTATGGTCAGAAATAGATTGTCCCCTGAAGAGCTCAGGGTTGATATAGTTAAGTCATGAAGGTTGTGATCTCATCAGTAGATAAATCCATCTGGGTGGTAACCTAGGCTGTTAGGGTGTGGCTGGAGAAGGTGGGTCCCTGGGGTGTATCTTTAGAGATTGTGCTTGTACTTTGAATCCCCTTGTTTGGTTGCTGTCTTGCTTGCTCCGGTTTCCATGATGTGAGAGCAGAACCCTTGCTCTTTCCCTCTCACCACTTCCTACCACCATATCCTGAACTTCAAACCTTGGCCTCACATGGACCAAACCCAAAACCTCCAAAAAACTATGAGCAAATGAATCTTCTTTTCTCTAACAGTCAAATTATAGCATTGAGAATGTTGACTAAAACAACAATACTAAATCTCTAAAAGACACTCACAGTTACAACTTCATTAGACTAAGCACAATTTTATATTTGTAACCTTATATAAGTTGTGGATATAATAATAACCTATTGGGTTCATAGAAGTAATAAAGAATTTTTTAAAAATTTAATCATGAAATTCATATTCAAATCTTGTCTTAACTAAAATACTGGGCTAGCATTTTTACATGGTAATAAGATTGGAGAAAAATATGTAGAGTTTTTGTAAGCTAAAATTAGTAACTCTTTTTGGTGAAAATAATTTTCTTTTTAGTATAAGTGAACCTCTATGAAATATACAAAAAGCATGACCCATTAATCTCCAAAGGTTCCCAAAAGAAGTTAAAAATGGGGAGGAAAGAAAAGAAATGAGAGGAAGCTGGCTATAAATATGAAATCATCACTGTAAAAAATTCAGCTATCCTTCACCCTACAAGGAGAGGAATGGCCAAGTCACAGGAAGGACCAGTCTTTCCACCATTTACCCACACATGGGCACCCACAAACCCCCTCTGATGCACACATGCATGCATACACACACACACACACACACACACACACACACACACAGTCACACATGTATATGATAGAAAAAGCAGTCAAAGAGTCTCCTATCTTAAAGTCATCTTTCTTAGCTAAACAAGGCAGAGGGTCTCCTCCTGAGATATTCTTCCCATTTTTGTTTTGATGTATATCTTCAAGAGATAGTCATGCCTATATTGCAAGCTTCTCAAAGTGGTCACTGCAATTTCAGTTCAACCATGGTGGAATCATGACAGTTGGAGAGATATGCACTTAAGTTGATGCTTTAAGGGAGCAGATGTTTATCCTAAAAGGCTACAAACACATGGAAGATCCCATGAGAATTGCAATAGACAGTATGGATGGTTCTATGGAACTTCTTGTCTCTAGAACATAGTCACAGACCAATCATCACCGATTGGAGACCCAAGGAAGCCCTCAACAGCAGACAGAGGAAACTAAATAAAATGTTTCTCAGGGATACAAAGGCAAGACTGAGGAGGGTTCTTAAAAGATTTTGAACAGGTGGCCCAAGTCACCAAGAAACCCCGACCTGATGCAACCTGAACTCACCAGTCCCTGGAGCAGTGCGACAGTGGGCTTATACAGCCTGTCCTGCCCCTCCCTCTAGACTCTCTCCTGCGGAAGAAGGTGAGGAGACAGAGTGGATGTGTTACTTTCCAGGCAGTTTTTCACCAGGGATAAAAGTTTTCAAATTTAATCAGATAAGATGTTTCTTACCATGATCCCTCATTCCTAGGAGACAAAATACATGTATTTGAAATAAACTCAGAGCTGGGCGTGGTGACGCACACTTGTAATCTCAGTACTTTGGGAGGCGGAGACCGGAGGATCTGGGTTCGCGGCCAGCCTCAGCTCTCTCT
>PVJS01046158.1:0-15933 GCA_004027185.1 Glis glis | reverse complement strand
GGCTTACAGTTTGAAGCAATGTAGTCCCAGGTTCTGACTGCACGTGGAGAGTCAGAGGAACCAGTAGCTGGTCGAACGGTCTAAGAGCTGGAGTCTTAGGATCGGAGCAACCACTAATTCAGTCCCAGTCCAGGACGTGAAGATCAGGAAGCTTTTCGGAGAAACGATGGTGAAGTTTCAGTTCCAAGAGCTGGAGGCCAAGAAGATCAAGAAGCTCTTCAGAGAAAGGCGAAGCCGGCGGCCGGCGATCTCAGGTGAGAGCAGATGCGTTTTCCTCGGAAAGAATCGCACGCACTCTACGCGGCTTCTTCCTCTTTTATCTAAGTCCGCAACTATCAGAATCCTGCTGCCTACATTCAGGGCAGGGCTTTCTGTTTAATCTGCTGTTATACACCCAAAATCACATAATCTTGGGTGTGTCATGATCAGGTCAAGTTGACAACCTAGATTAACTATCACAACAGTTTTTGTTTAAATAGCTGCTGTTTATATTGTTATTTTTGTTTTGTTTTGTTTTTCAGATATTTCAATATTGTACTTCCTTAGAATAAATTTATTAGTTATTATATAAGGCCTTGGTTATTACTTGTGTATAAAATATTCAACATTAAAATAGTGTTTCTGATTTACCAGGAACCACACTAATTCCTGCAAATACAAAATCAAAAAGTGATTCTCAAGGAATTTGCCAAAATATAACTTGGGATATTAACAAGAACATCAGTAATTAGACGATTGTGTGACAAACAGATAAGCACTGGAAGCGCTATAGGAAAACAAATAATATACATTTTGGGGAAATTAAGGATGGCTGCAATCTAATTTTATTTTATTTTATTTTTTATTTATTTGTGTGTATGTGTGTGGTACTAGGGATGGAACACAAGGGAATTCCACCTCTGAGCTATACCCCAGCCCGATTTTATTCTTTTATTTTGAAACAGGGTCTAAGTTACTGGCCACGAACCTGCGATCCTCCTGTCTCAGCCTCCCAAGTACTGGGATTACAAGCGTGCGCCACCACGCCTGGCTGCAATCTAATTTTAAAGGGCAAGTAGAAGTTAGTTGGATGAAGATGCAAGAAAGGAGGTATGCCAGAGAGAGGAACATTAATTCATTTAATAAATATTTAGAGCATAGAATCAAGTGCTTTATATAACTAATTTTAACCTTATGAGGTAGCTTATTGTCATTTCAAGTTTAATGAAGCTGAGATTCAGAAAAGTAAGATAAATGATAAACTCTGGACTTGTATGTCTTCTTGACTCTCTTTTCTGCTACCTTGTTGATCCACATGAAAGGAAGAGATGATGAAAAACCTGGAACCCCTTCAGAAAAAAAAATGTAGCCAAGCATAATTATGACATACATGTTTTTGTGCAGTGGCATAATGCAGATCTTATCTTCAGCTCATACCTAAGCTGCTCCTCTTGCTAAAAAGTGAATAAAAAATACCATAAAATTCTCACTTTGCCCCATGCCCAGAGACCTCTGGTCAGAGCGCTCTGAAGATAATGCAGAGCTGTAATCCCAGGTATATTGAGCTAAAGAGGAATAAAATTTAAAATTATTGAATTAAATAAGGTTAAGAAAAAGAAAGATGGACAAAATGACCTCAGGACATTAGAAAACTGAGTTTCCAGGTCAAGAAGGTAGAATTGTTAGAATTTGGTAAACAGTTGGTTGAGGGTAGAGAAGGGTAGGGAATAAGGAGACCCAAGAAGAGAGGATGAAGATGAGCCCAAGGTTCAAGGTCAGTGACCGCAAAGTTTGAGGTGCCCTAAGATAAATTAGCGAAGGAAGAATAGTTTGGGGGAAAAAGATGAAGTCACTTTGAGATAGATATGTGTTTGAAGGGCTGGTGGGATATTCAGGTATATATACATACATATATATACCCTTATGAACTTTTTCTCCTGGCATCATAATAATGAAAATAAAAAATTAAAGGTATGTTTTCTTCTAAGGATACATGTGTCCTACTTAACATGTAATAAAACCAAAACCAAATACTCATCTCTGTACTTCAAAACATCAAATGAAAAAAAATTATTCTGAATGTCCCAATTAGTGTAGAAGTATATACTCTGAATTCTATAACTCAGTATCCCTGGGCACTTGTTTCTATACCATTGGTATGCCCAAATGTACCCTGGGGTAGGACAGTTGAGTCTGAAAACCTGAGTTACATTTATGCTTATGAAAAACCTTTATTTATGCCTCTTTTTCTCAGTATAAAAATTCTTGAAAATATGGTACATCTTCGCTGTCAACATGATTTATATTATGATGTGAGACTATAATGCACCAATAAAAGCATATTTAAAAATAAAATATGGCACATCTTAAAAATACTAACTTGAATGTGTGTAATGTAGACTCTTCTAGAAATAATTTTTATTCCTTCATCTCCTCGTGCACAAAATGACTAGTATTTGCCTTATGGATCAGTGAACAATCTTTAAGAACAATGAGGAAGGCCTTAAGTTGATTTTCTCCTCCTCTTGATTTTATCACATATACTCCATCCAGTACTGTCTCCTTCAGGCACAAAAGCATCCTCACCCGAGAGCATTCTGAAATACTCTGTCCTCTTTGCATGATCTCTATTCACTAGGTCAGTATTTTTCTCATTCTTCATCAAAGCATGAACTCAATAAGTGATTTCTTCCTTGTTGGATAAATGAACATGACTACCTTACTCTATATTAAAATAGTGGAAATTTAAGAAAACAGGGCTATTTCAGTGAAAGAGATAATGATTTATATAGAATTATGGAAAACATTTAATCAGTATCCAAATTATGATTATCAATATCCAAATTATAATTCCATATCTACAAGAAACTTGATAGTTTGACATTGGACAAGTCACTTAGACTTTCCAGACCCCAGTGTCTTTCTCAGTAGTATTAAGAGATGGGGCTACATCTCTAAATTTCCATATAACTATATTTTGCTGTTGTATTATTTTTGTATTAAATTTATCATGCTATGGTAGAAATAGTCTATAACATTTTATTTTTATGCAAGTAAAATTTTAAAGTGCATATATTTTCTAAATAACTTACTTAAACATAACAGCAAGCTTTATTTTTTGCTCAGCAAACCCAAACAAAACATAATTATCATTAGAAAACTAAACTCTGTTAACTTTAGTATTGACTACTTTTCCTGGTACAATGGTTTCATCAATATTAACATCAGGCAATGTGTCACCTTAATCAGCATTTATTAATTACCAACAATTTACTTTCTGACAGCTCTTTAAGGTCAATTAAATAAAAATGTTAAAGCCAGTATTGTGAAGGCTTCTGCCTTGTAATAGTCAAATTATTTTATTTTTAGCCTCTTTTTGATTAAAAGTCATGGTCAAAAATGTTGAAGCCCTCAAATGTGATTTTGAAGATGACGAAGTGCTGGACTACCCAGGCAGCAATCAGAAACAATTAGGAAAAATGTACCAAAAGCATCATTCTTCCTCTAGACTGCATGGCAAATTACATTTAATATTTCAGCCTTGTTGAATTTTAAAATAAGGCCTCCAACTAAGCAATTTTCAAGACAACCCCAATCAAAAGATATTGCTTAAAATTTTCTTATTGCTATAGAAATGAAAAGAATGATTGTCTATGTTGATTAGCCTTGAAGATTGCTTTAGGAAGAATTTGACAGTTCTAGTAACATTCCCATTGTAATTTACAGTCTGTGAAGAATTGAATACTACATTGACTATCAGGATAGTTTAAGGCTTCCTTTTTACCTGCTAATTTTACGTTACCACTTTAACATAAAGAGGGGATTCTTGTAATGTGCATTTTAATGTACATATAATTTACTTTTTATCATGATTCTTTAAAATTATTCTCAATTAGGTCAAACAAAAATAAACATGTACTAAAATAAATTTAACCTGAAATATTTGTTGATGCCTACTACGTAAAAAATTTTATGATAATAAGTTTGGCAGATACAGAGATGAAAAAGAAATGTTTAACTTAAAGAACTTACAGTTTAATGGGTATAAAATCCACAATAAATGAACAAAGCAAGGTAAGAAGAACTTAGAAACAATTGTACAGAAGATATGACGAGCTGAGTGTGGTGGATACTATTCCATTTATTTATACGTAAGTGCTAAATAAAAGCTGTATCTACTTGATATCACAAAATTTGCCAAGAGAGTTGCATTCTCATGTATTCATTCATAAATTCAATTAATGAACATTTGTGTTTTATTAGGTGATAGAAAATTGGTTAGAGGAATAGTGATGCATAGAAGAATAATAGTACCTCCTATAATGGACTCTGCTGGGGTGGTACAAATCTATAAGATCACTTTGGAAAGAAATTTAAGGATATTTTTCAGAAACTGTCTTAAAAATGTGTATATCCTTTAACTATTATTCAAAAGAAAAAGGATTTATGCACATATGTGTTTATTACATATTTCTTTGTGTGTATGTGTGTGTGTATGTGTGTGTGTGTGTGTGTGTGTGTGTGTTATTAGGGATGGAACCCAGGGACATTCTACCTCCAAGTTACACCCCCAGCCTGATTATATTCTTTTATTTTGAAACAGGGTCTCACTAAGTTGCAGATGGCCTCACTAAGTTGCTGAGGCTGTCCTCGAACCTGTGGTTCTCCTGTCTCAGTCTCCCAAGTACTGGGATTACAAGTGAGCACCACCATGCCAGACATTTTATTACATATTTCTAATGCTAGAAAATTGAAAGCAACTTGAATATTGCATGATTTAATGATTAAGAAAATTGTACCATTTCCTCTTGGTTGAATATAACACAAAAATTAAAAGTTATAAATATGTTAGCATTGAATATCATGGGAAATGTTCAGATATATAGTGTGCAAAAATTATATAAAGTGTTACAATTTTGTAAAGACATACAAATAAGAAAACCTGGAAACGGCCGGGCGTGGTGGCGCACGCTTGTAATCCCAGTACTTTGGGAGTCAGAGACCGGAGGATCCAGGTTCGCGGCCAGCCTCAGCTCTCTCTCTCTCTCTCTCTCTCTCTATGTATCTAGTGAGGCCTTCTGCAACTTCATGAGACCCGGTTTCAAAATAAAGTATAAAAAATAGGGCCGGGGGCGTAGCGCGGAGGTAGAACGCCCCTGCGTTTAATCTCCGGTACTGCAAAAAAAAAAAAGAAAACCTGGAAATTAAAAATATGATAGTTTTGTTAGCATGATGGTGTTTTGGAGGATCATCTTGATATGTTTTCTAAATATTATGTATCATTTAAAATAATAAAGTAGTTTAATGTTTAACACTCCTTTGTGCATTGCTGGTGGGAATGTAAAATGGTATAGCTGTTCCGGGCGTGGTGGCACACACTTGTAACCCCAGTCAGTACTTGGCAGGCTGAGACAGGAGGATCTGTGTTCACGGCCAGCCTCAGCTACTTAGTGAGGCCCTTCGCAACTTAGTGAGACCCGGTTTCAAAACAAAGTATAAAAAATAGGGCTGGGGGTGTAGCTCGGAGGTAGAACACCCCTGGGTTCAATCCCCGGTACTGGAAAAAATAAATAAAAAATAAAAAATAATCAGAATTGCCATATGATCCAGCAATTCGTCTTCTGAGTATATACCCAAAAGAATTAAAAGCAAGGATTCAAACAGATATTTATACATCCATGTTTAGAGCAATGTTATTCACAGTAGCCAAAATGTAGAAGTAAAACAGGTATCCATTAACAGATGAATGAGTAAACCAAATGTGGTATATAGATACCATGGACTATTCTGCTTTAAGAAGGAAGGAAATTGTGATACACACTAAAATCTGGATGAACCTTGAAGACAGTATGCAAAGTGAAATAAGCCATTCACAAAGTTACCATACAAACACTGTATGCTTACACTTAGATGAAGTATTTAGAGTAGTAAAATTCACAAAGAGAGAAAGTAAAGTGATAGTTACTAGGGATTTGGGGATGGAGGAATGGGGAGTTATTGTTTAACAGGTATAGAGTTTCAGTTTTGCAAGATGAAAAGAGTTTTGGGGATAAATGATAGTGATGGTTGTACAGACATATGAAATGTACTTAATGCCACTGAACTATACACTTAAAAATGGCTTAGGATGGTAAATTTTATGTTTTGTGTATTTGACCACATTGACAAAAATAGAAAAGGTTAAGATGGTAAATTTTATGTTCTGTATATTTTTACTAAAATAAAAATATTTTTAAAGAGAGTGGTCAGGAAGCAATGGATGGATTTCTACATATGTGTCAGAAGTCGAAATGGGGGCTAGTTTATAGAGTAAGATTATAGTACAGTGAAAAGTAGAATTAATAAAGCAGTTTGAAAGAGAATTCCAAAGATAAATGTCACCAAATATTATTTTGTGTTAAATTGAAATTTGTGATTTGAAATCTGTTCTAATTATTATTCACACCTTTCTATTTTCTATAAACCCACTTTGGTAGATAGTAGCAAAAAAAATGTAATTGTAAGACCAAAATGAACTTTGAATGTTCAGTCACAATTTTAGATGTCAAAGAGATACTTGCTTTAGAGGTAAGAAACTGGAGATTTAGAGAAGTTAAGATGATATAGATAGGTAATAATCCAGCGCCGGGCGTGGTGGCGCACGCTTGTAATCCCAGTACTTTGGGAGGTGGAGACCGGAGGATCCCGGTTCACGGCCAGCCTCAGCTCGCTCTCTATCTCTCTCTCTCTCTCTCTCTCTCTCTCCCTCCCTCTCTTCTCTCTCTCTCTCTCTCTCTCTCTCTCTCCTTAGTGAGGCCCTCTGCAACTTCGTGAGACCCGGTTTCAAAATAAAGTATAAAAAAAATAGGGCCGGGGGTGTAGTGTAGCACAGAGGTATAACGCCCCTGGGTTCGATCCCCGGTACCGCAAAAAAAAAAAAAGATAGGTAATAATCTGTTTAGAATTAATCCCTTGACTTTCATTACAGTATTATGTAGGTTTTATATCAACTTAAGCAGGCCAGATTTTAATCTTTTTAAAAAATCATCTTATGAAGCAGTCAATTATTTCTTCCCTATCAGGAAATTCTTATATCAACATGAATTTCCTATGCAGTAGGAATCTATGTCTAGTATCTATGTCTTTTACTTCAGCTTTTGATATGTTTCTAATATTCTCAGGAAATTATCTTCACACCTTTTCTTTTTCCCTTTGATCCTAAGAGAAGTTGAATTTTTTAAAGAATGATCTATTTTATGAAACCATTGCCTAAATATCTTTCCTATCCTACTCTTATCTTGAACCGCATTTCCTCAAATTACTGTAATTGTGGGACCCAAAATTGAAGCGATACTGACCTTATCTTACATTGCTTGAAGTCAGAACACTGGCTGCAAGTGACAGAAATTCATCAAAGGGGATTGTCTCATGTGATTGCGAAGTCAAAGCCAGCATCTTAAGGAAAGACTATGACTCTCCAGTTGTCAAGATACTGTTGTCAATACTGTTGTCAAGAGTTTCTTGGTTGCATTACATTATTATTCAAATAGATGCTTCTAATGGCATGCAAATGGCTGCCAGAGACTTCAGAATCACATCCTACAAGATAGCAATTGCAGTGGAGAAAATAAACCATAGAACTCTCTCCCAACGTCTGTATCTCAATTTTAGGCTCTGTGTGCCTACCTATTCCTATGGCTGCTAGTTCCAACATTAACAAACAGAATTCAGGAGGAGTTTCCCAAAGGTATCTAAAGAAAGGGAATGGAAAACTTATCTAGGCAGAAACAAACAAAAACAATTTTCATTGTCCACTAAACCAGTATTCTTCCACTTTATAATGAAGCAACTTCTTTATTTCAGATACATTAAACGCCAATGTTCCTGTTTGATCCATTTTTTCCTTCCTTTCCTTTCCTCCCTCCCTCCCTCCCTCCCTCCCTTCCTTCCTTCCTTCCTTCCTTCCTTCCTTCCTTCCTTCCTTCCAGTTCTGGGGTTTGAACCCAGTGGTATTCTACCACTGAGCTACACTCCCAGCCCTTTTTTATTTTTTATTTTGAAACAGGGTCTCATTAAGTTTCAGAGGGAACCTGCGATCCTCCTGTCTCAGCCTTCCAAGTACTGGGATTACAGGCATGCACCACCACACCCATCTGATTATGTTTTAAATAATTTTTTTTTTTTTGCAGTACCGGGGATTGAACCCAGGGGTGTTCTACCTCCGAGCTACACCCCCAGCCCTATTTTTTTTTTTTGTACTTTATTTTGAAACCGGGTCTCATGAAGTTTCGGAGGGCCTCACTAAGTAGCTGAGGCTAGCAGCAAACCCGGATCCTCCGGTCTCTGCCTCCCAAGTACTGGGATTACAAGCGTGCGCCACCACGCCCGGCTCTGGGGTTTTTAATATAGAGTGTGGGAAACAAAGGAGCAGGAATAGTTGTAAATTATTCTGATGGCACTCAGAACATCCAGGGTCAGGACAGCAGCAGGGCCCTGGCACACTAAGTTGTTCCTGTGTCACAACACTGTTTGTGGCCACCCAGTCCCCCAGGTAACATTCTATGAGCCTGGTTTTCCAGCATTTTTGTGTGTGAACTATTTAATATGCTATACTTAGAGTAATTTTCTTTTGCTTGCAACCAAAAGCACTGATTGGTACACTCTACTAATTTTTAGCAATTATTTTGAAGTACAGTTATTTTCTCTAAGATGTTTAAGTATATTTTTTCATCTTAATGTATTTAACAGCTTTAAATACTATAGTTTATTTTTCCATGGCCTTCCTTTTACAATGATATTAAATTAAATTTTTTTATTAAGTCGGGAAAGTATACCAACCTTTGAGAAAAAATTCCCAAAGCGTACAAGTCATTTAATTTTCAACTAATTAAAAATTAAACTGTTTAATAATTACCTATTCTGTAACATGTGTTATATAGTTTTCTATTTCAAACTTCTATAAATTGCATACTAGCCTTTTTTTAAATTTGGAGTGCAAGAAGTTTGACATAGAGTAATTATTATAGGCTATAATATTTTGTTATTATAGGAGACATGTATGTTATAGTTTACTTGCATGTATAAATGTATATGAATATGTATGTGTTTATAAAACTCACGGTTGTACACTGTGTTGTTTAAAAACTCCAATGTTAGCAGTTTAAAGACTATTTTGTTGCTAATAATGGCATAATACCTAAAACAGAACAGTCCTTCATAAAGGAAATTAACCAGGGAAATATGCCAATTTTGACTTCATTTCCATCCATTGAATGACTGCACTCCTCTTTAGATTTAAAGCTTTTAATTTGCTGTTCCTCAACACTTTTTATATAGAATTCCAGCTTGCTTTTCACCTATCTTTTAACAGTTTAACATAGAAAGCTAGATCAAGTCCATTGTTGCAATTGTATGCAGCTTAAAAAGCTCTGCAGTATTTTACTCTTTCCATTGTATCTGGCTCCCTGAGTGCTCTGCTCACTACATTTTACTCTTACTCTGGTTTCTAAACCCATTTATGCCTATTCTTTCTGAAGACACTTGTTCATCTGGGAGCTCAAATTGACTTCTCTCCATTCTATTTCCTTTACTAAAAATGCACCATTAAGGTTGATTGAACTCTTTTAAAGCACTTCATGAAAAATGAAAGGCCATAGAAAAGTAGGCTACCAGTGTTTGTAAATATCTGTTTTAAGCCAAATTGATAGGAAGAAATAAGAAATAATTGGAAACTTAAAAATGTTATTGATATATACATATTTTTTTACAGATTAGTTTTTTTTTGGTTGTTCTTTGAGAGATACTTGTAAAACATCTGGGAAAGAGAGGAGAGGAAACACTACATTATAATTAAAGATGAAACAAATAGTAGAGCCAAGCTATTAAAATGATCAAAGACATTTTCTGGAAAGAAATAAACTCATTTTACAATATGTACAAGTAAAACACAAGGTTACAAGTAATATCTACAGTTTTTAAATATCACCATCTTGATATTATTTTCTAATTAGAATATAATTTTATGTTTTGCAAAGTAGTAAGTTCATCACTAATCTTTTTCTGTTTGTAATATTTAAAAATAACTGCTGATATGAAATATTTCTAAACATTTAGAAATTATTTGAAATTATAAAATTAAAAACCAGAAGAAAATATAGAATACTATTTGTGAGAAACACTTCACATCTATTTCTATTCTCATGTTTGATTAAAATGTAATTAACAAAAAACCAAAATATGTTATCCTAATGGATTTTTATTCAGAGTATATAGAAATAGTTATATTTAATGACACAACATAAGGAAAAAACCTGTTCTAACTTTAAATTTAGCATTTCAAAATCACTGTATCTTATATGGAACATGACAATGTTGACAAATTGGTTTTTTGATTTACTAAAAGAGCATATAGTTAAGTACAGCCTAATATAATGTAAAAGATAAATATTATAAGATAAAGATATAAGTTTAATTTCAGGTAATTAATACTTTAAAAGATACTTATAAGTTCTTTGAATATGCTATCCCATTTTTAGTTTACAAAATTTCATGTTTTTTTCTATTAAATTATTAATTTTATCTTAATTCTGAGGAAAAAATCATTGCCAAAACAAAATTTCAAGGTAAAAAATGCATAAATTTAGTCTGAGAAATGTCTTTTGAGTATTTTATAAAACCATTTATTCAAAATTAGAAGAGTAATGGTAGAATATGACTGATATTTTTATAAAATAAAAACATGCAGAAGCAGAATATTTCAAATAAAATAACTGTATTCCCTGCTGACCTAGTTCTAAAAGGCAGCTGTGAACTTAAATTGCAATTTAGGATAGTTTTCTTTTTAAATATTTCAATAACAGAGAGAAGTGTAGAAAAATGAACAAGAAGAGTTAGGTGTTTGGAAGTTGTTTCAAATCTCTAAGTTTTATAGCAGGGGCATCAGAAAAACCAGCCCGTTTCTAGCCCATAAACAAACTGATTTGGTTAGATTCACTTCATAACCGATGGAACTTGGCCATAACTACTCGCTTCTACTCATTTAGAATTATATTAAAATTTTACATCCTTTTGTGTAAGCAATATCTCATTGAATCAAAGCGCCTAGAATATGACACGTTCTTAATGTTTGAAGACATTAAACATTTCTCATAAAGTATGATAGCTAACAAATAAGTAATGACATAGCAAGTTACTTACATATAAGGGTTATTTTAAAACAAACCATTAGTGCCTATAAACACACACATGCAGTGTACACTCATATATATGAGTACACAAACACACACACATATATCACATATATGTGTATATATACATATGTATATAATGGTATAATGTACATTCTAGGCAAAAATATGTTCACAACCATAGTTAACTTTGTTAATAAAAAATCCAGAGCTATAAAAATAAGAGTAATAAAGTTCTTATTGAACAATTATAGTTAATCTTTTCATATATAGAAGTCAGAAAATCAGTGTGACACTACCTATATTTAATTCAGTATTGTAGGCTTCTAATCTATAAAGTGCCCTAATTTTTAGTATTCCAGGTTTTTTGTGGAATTAAAAATTGAAAAGTGGCCGGGCGTGGTGGCGCACGCTTGTAATCCCAGTACTTTGGGAGGCGGAGACCAGAGGATCAGGGTTCGCGGCCAGCCTCAGCTCTCTCTCTCTCTCTCTCTCTCTCTCTCTCTCCCTGCCTCTCTCTCTCTTTCTCTCTCTACTTAGTGAGGCCCTCCGCAACGTCGTGAGACCCGGTTTCAAAATAAAGTATGAAAAATAGGGCCGGGGGTGTAGCGCGGAGGTAGAATGCCTCTGGGTTCAATCCCCGGTACCGCAAAAAAAAAAAAAAAATTGAAAAGTTATATGATCACACATGACTGCATGCAAAATAAACCTGTTAACCTATTAAGACATTTGCTAGGGGCTAAGAAATAATAATTTTACTATAGAAATTACACACTTTAGCCGGGTGTGGTGGCGCACGCTTGTAATCTCAGTACTTGGGAGGCTGAGACTGGAGGATCCAGGTTCGCGGCCTGCCTCACCTACTTAGTGAGGCCCGCCAC
Source organism: Glis glis (assembly GCA_004027185.1). Lineage (NCBI taxonomy): Eukaryota > Metazoa > Chordata > Mammalia > Rodentia > Gliridae > Glis > Glis glis. The sequence continues at coordinate 3,908 of PVJS01046158.1, read as the reverse complement.
AACTTAGTGAGACCCTGTTTCAAAATAAAGTATAAAAAATAGGGCTGGGGGTGTAGCTCAGAGGTAAAATGCCCCTGGGTTCAATCCCCAGTACCACGAAAAAAAAAAAAGATATTACACACTTTACTACACTAAGTACACTAGAAGAAAATGAAAGTTTACAGTCTTTACATACATTAAGTCTCTAATTAATCTATTAGTAATAATTACCAATTCACTTATTTGGAATTGAAAAAAATCTAGGATTAGGTCTGATATATACTGTTCTTTTGTAAGCCACAGCTTTTTTATATATAAATGGAGAGAATAGATGTTATGCCTACTTCATAGGGTTAATAGTATGTCATTTCAAATGTGGGCCAGTGGTTAATAAATTTATAACACTACTTGTCTCTTTTGTTACAATCAGTTGTTAGTGTATTACAAATAATTTCTTACTGTAACCTAAAATTTCAGTTTGTGAATTATTTACTTAAAAATAATTTAGCCGGGTGTGGTGGCTCACGCTTGTAATCGCAGTATTCTGGAGGCTGAGACGGGTGGATCTGGGTTCATGCCAGCTTCAGCTACTTAGTGAGACCCTCCACAACTTAGTGAGACCCTGTTTCAAAAAAAAGAATAAAAAATAGGGCTGGGGGTGTAGCTTGGAGGTAGAATGCCCCTGGGTTCCAGGCCCAATACCGAAATAAATAAATAAATAAATAAATAAATAAATAAATAAATAGATAATTTAGAACAAATCTAAAATCACTCCTATAAAAATATCACTTACATCCAGTGACATTTTCATTTGTCTTGTTAAATAGGAAAGGGGCGCAGTTACAGCTATGTTTCAGGAATTGCATGTACTAATAGCTTAACCTATCTACATATTTCCAGGGGAGTTGTATATCATCATGTCTGTGACATCTGCTGTCATGGCAGAAAAAATTCACAACTGCTGTGACACATCATGTTAATAATCATACCCCTTACTACTTTTATATGAAATTATATGTGTGTTTATATTGAAAGGTTCTTGAAGGTTGGGCCTATGTCTGTATCTGTATAGCACCTAGCAATGACTAAATACATGTTTGTTATTCTTAGTGTTGCTATCAAGTTATGTATTAAGTTATTTTACTTTCAAGAAGAAATTTATATTTAATTAAAAATTTATAAGAATAATAAGATACCTCAGAATTTAACAATGTGAACTTAAAAATCAAATGAAAGATCTCAAATATGTTAAAAAACCCATCTCAAAAATGGCCAAAATGTTTAGTGGATGTAGTATAATCGGTAATTTTTTTTCTGCTTTCTGTTCTATTAAAGAATAGAAAAGCATTTCTCTCCAGTGAAAATCTATTACATTTATTTTTCTACTTTAGTATTTAAAAGAAACTTTTGTAAAAATAACATATATTCAGCATTTCACTTATATCTAATCATAAAAGAAAAAAGGTGATAATGCCAATTTAGTAACAGAAGAGTAGGTGTTGTCACAACACAATAATGAAAGCAGTTGTCAAAACTAAAGGGCAACAAAGACACCTTCTGGACAGTTTAAGAACTGCATAGTTATTTTTTAAACAAAGGACCTATTTCCACTTCAGTGTAATAGCTATTTAAAAACCACACATTAGGAAGTGTAAAATCAATCTGTAATTAGACTTGAAATTTTAAATGTTACATGATTAAATTACAAACATACAGCATTTAAAGAAGAAAACTACAAAATTGTTGCTTATACATTGGAGTTATATCATTTCTAAAATACCTTTGAAATTATTTCCAGATAGATTATAAAGTATAAATGTTTTGCTAAAAACAATTTATTTTTATTAAAAGAACAATTTAATAGTATGAAAACTATATGCAATGTTGAATCAATGTTTTAAAAATAGGACACTTTCTGAATCATGGAGCCCATTTATATCAAAATATAATTTGGTTACTAATTTAAAGAACTGTATTTAACAAATTCAAAACCATATTTGATTGATGTGTGATATTTAGGCAATGTAATAATTTAGAAAAATTATTTCCAGTGAAATATAAGTGTTAAAGGTCAAAACTGTCCACTCAGCTTGAACATGTGTTTTTGGCCTGAAACTACTTATAAAATTATTATCAACTGTAGGCACAATTAACAATTTGTACATGAAATATCTTTCATACTTAGAGCAGGAGTGACTTGCTCATATTAAGGAGTTAGTTGATGCCCACTGTTTGCCTCTCTAAACAATTTTGAGGGTCGATCTAGTTTGAGGGTTATTTTTTCCCAAGTATAGTCCTTAAAACTAATCTGTAGCAAACTCAACCAGCAAAACTCATCTTGCTTTAGTAATGGTTGTTTTTGGTGAGAAAAGTGTGACTTAGTTTCATGTAACTCCAAATGAATAGAGATTCTGCAAATGAAAGTATGCTTGTTTCCTAAAATTACCTTTTCTTCCTAAAATTACCTTATCTTCTTATGACAGATTATAATGAGATATTATAACTAAATGCTTCTAATATCAGAACTAAGCATTTGATTCTCTGAATTTTGTTACATGTTACTTTCATCTTTTCAAATTGTTGTATGCTATAATAGTCATGATCTTTACAATATAGAAATAAAAAATATGATAGCCATAAATAAAGTTTGAGAGGTGATATTAAATCAAATTCACCGGGGTGATAGATTATCTTCATATGGAACTGAAGTGCTCCAGTAACATAAGTAACATGATTCTCTTATTCTTTTTTTTTTCACTGACCACTGTCTGCTAGCTTTTACACAACTACTAAAAGAAATAGGTTTCCTGGTATATCCTCATTTCTCTTTAGGCAGTCACATTCTATTTGATCTTGAAAAGTTGCTCCCAGGAATTCTGTAAGAAATAAGATATTTATGAGTCAAATAATGGTGACTTAATTTCTTAATGGGGCAGTTAACTAAAGGTAATTCTGCAGTAAATCGTTTCTGTATTTCATATGCATGCAATTTCTTTCCTTTTCTTTCTTTTTTTTTGCAGTACTGGGGATTGAACCCAGGGGCATTCTACCTCCGAGCTACACCCCTAGCCCTATTTTTTATTCTTTATTTTGAAACAGGGTCTCACTAAGTTGCAAAGGGCCTCACTAAGTAGCTGAGGCTGACCGCGAACTTGCGATCCTCCTGTCTCAGCCTCCCAAGTACTAGGATTACAAGTGTGCACTACCACACCCGGCTCATATACATGTAATTTCAAACAGAGAATATAAAGGAGAAAATGATCCTATTTTGGCTACTTAAAAATTAGGTTATCCTGAGGACTCTCTGAAACACAGCTGAACATAGCAAGTGAGTCAGTGCACCAAGGGCCAGTTCCAAGCTACATCTGCTGCTGGGATAAGTCTTCCTAACTGATGAGTGAGAACACACCTACAAAGAAAGTGGGGCAGGTAGCCCTTGGAAATCCAGGCAGGGAGGGGTTGTGTAGCAGAGTGGACTCCCAATGAGGAGAAGGTTCTTAGGATTGAGCTGGGCTCTAGCACTGGGTCCAGGCTGGAGGGAGTGGTAAGAAATTACAAGAATTTCCAAGAAAGCTTGGAAGAATTTACAAAATTCTTTGCCTTCACAATTTCAGAGTTGAATTTATCTGCTATTTGAAATGTAAGTGAACTGCTTTGCATATTCAGTGAGTAGAGTAAGTGGGGGAGAGAATACAATTTAAAGTAGTTCCCATTTAATTATTTCAATGTTCCCTCCCTAGTGAGCCTTTAGTATTTTTTGAGCACTATTCTACCTTGATAGAAATTTCAAACCTTTTTTTTTTTTTTTTGTGGTACCGGGGATTGAACGCAGCGGTGTTCTACCTCCACGCTATGTCCCCGGCCCTTTTTTTTATACTTTATTTTGAAACCGGGTCTCACGAAGTTGCGGAGGGCCTCACTAAGGAGAG
>PVJS01046157.1:5000-15931 GCA_004027185.1 Glis glis | reverse complement strand
CCCTGGGTTCAATCCCCAGTAACACACACACACACACACACACACACACACACACACACAGTCAAAAAGACATTTTACCTTGCATTTGCTGTTTAAAAAATAGTTGAGGGCTAGGGATGTGGCTCAGTGGTAGAGAGCTTGCCTAGCATGTTCAATCCCCAGTGCCACAACAATAAATAAATAGAAATAGAAAATAGCTGAGTAGATTATCAAACCTATCACTCGGTGTTTTCTATGCAGAAAAGCCCTGGGCTAGGAATGTAGCTTAGTGGAAGTGTTCTTGCCTAGCATGCATAAGACCCTAGGTTTTTGCTTGAAAGAAAGAGAGAGAAAGAAGGGGACTGGGTGGGGAGGAGCAGGAGAAAAGAGAAGGAAGGGAAGGGAAGGGAAGGGAAGGGAAGGGAAGGGAAGGGAAGGGAATACTGCCAGCAAAAACAGTCTTTTCTGAGAACTGTACTTCTTGCTTTTAAATTAGAAGGAAGCCGGGCATGGTGGTGCACACTTGTAATCCCAGTACTTGGGAGGCTGAGACAGGAGGATTGCAGGTTTGTGGCCTCAGCTACTTAGTGAGGCCCTCTGCAACTTAGTGAGACCCTGTTTCAAAATAAAGAATAAAAAATAGGGCTGGAGGTATAGCTCAGGGGTAGAATGCCCCTGGGTTCAATCCCCAGTACCACAAAAAAAATAAAAATAAAAATACAAAAATTAAATAAGAAGGAAAATGTAGCTAATTGTATTTCCCCTTTCACATGGACTGCTAGGAATCTCGCAAGTAAGTAGGAAGCTCAATAAGGGGATGACTTCACCCATGTGGCCTCATTTTTATTCTGTTTTCATAGTTCCTCTTTTCCATTTATGTTTTATTCCTTTTTCATTAACATTGTAAAGCTACTTCAAAATATTTCGGGGAAGCCAGGCCTTGTGGTGCACACCTGTAATCCCAGTACTTGGGAGGCTGAGACAGGAGGATTGCAGGTTCGCGGCCAGCCTCAGCTACTTAGTGAGGCCCTCCGCAAATTAGTGAGACCCTGTTTCAAAATAAAGAATAAAAAATAGAGCTGGGAGCGTAGCTTGAAGGTAGAATGCCCCTGAGTTCAATCCCCAGTAACCAAAAAAAAAAACAAATTTTTTTTCGGGGAAAGGATTGAAATCAATAAACTCACTTATCCAGAGGGGAGTTCTATGGCCACAGTATCTGTCCAAAACACAGTCAATAGTCAACAGAGTCAAATGAAGGGACTCGACCGTTCCAATCTAGTCACAAGAGCTCTGCGACCAGGGCATGAGTCACCCAGGGGATGCCTCTGCGTTCACGCACAGCTTATTTTAACTTGACGTAGACAGGATTCTAACAAGGTAAGCCATTACATTTCTTAGAGAACAAAAATAGGCAGCAGGAGTGAGAAGCTAGTGGAAGTAGTCATACTTAATCATTAAAGATATTAAAGATATTTATTTATTTATTATTAAAATTATTCAAAATAATTTGCAATTGGTAGTGAAGGAAGAGGGCAAACAGCTCTAAAACGCAGTGGAAGAAGTCACACCCTGGCTAAAGCAGAGCGCTTTCACACAGAGCAGGGTTCTAGAAGGTGTGGGCCCAAGGCGCTTCCCTTAGAATTACCTGGGCGTCTGTTAAAAAGGTAAGATTCTGAGCTGCCTTAATCATCTTTTGGGGGTGGCCCAGGAAAGCATATTTTCACAAGCATATTAGATGATCCTCATGTAAAGAACAATTCGAGACTCACAAGTGTCCACTCTGCAGGGACAGATTCTGGACTTGACCCTGAACGTGTCTCTCGCCACCTGCTCTACTGCCTCTCCCATCTGGTCATCAACATCTCTCATCAACTGCTGAAATAGGTTCCTCAACTATCTCTCAACCACCACCTAGAGCTCCCCACCAGTTCCCTGACACACACACACACACACACACACACACACACACACACACAGAGTCTATTGTAAAAGTCAGGTCTCTTCGCGCCTCAGCACAAAAGTCTCAACTGAATTTCCAAGGGTAATTGAGGAACTAGGTATTGGGTAGACAGTGAGGAAACGGGACTCCCAGGAGGTAAGGGTTAAGAAAAACAAAATCCAGAGCCCCCCATCCCCCAAGAAGGAAGGTGGTTCCGTGTTGTTCATCGGACCTGAACACAAACAATTAAATGTGGAGAAATAGAGCCAAGATAGAATCAAGGATCTCTGTGCACCAACCATAGACCTGTGGATTGTGGCCATATAAGCCAGAGAACAAACATGTAGAACCAAGTCTCATGACTTCAAGGAATTAATAGCCATGGATGACAAACTAAGTAAAAAAAAAAAACAAGATGAAGCCGGGCATGGTGGCGCATGCTTGTCATCCCAGTACCTGGGAGGCTGAGACAGGAGGATTGCAGGTTCGCGGCCAGCCTCAGCTACTTAGTGAGGCCCTCCGCGACTTAGTGAGACCCTGTTTCAAAATAAAGAATAAAAACTAGGGCTGGGAGTGTAGCTCAGAGGTAGAGTGCCCCTGGGTTCAATCCCCAGTACCACCAAAAAAAAAAAAAACCAAGATGAAAAATGGGGACTTTCTTCATTGGTTAATGTCTATACAAAGGGGCTCCAACATATATAAAGCCCTATGCTCAGCACCGATATCGGCTCCACGATATCAGGACCCCTCCCCTGCGTGGGAGCTTTGACCCTACTACTTTCTTTGGTGGATTGAGTGGATTTGGGGGAAAGGCGATGTGCAATTGATTGTGTGTGGCCCGGGCTACACTCGGGCAGTGCCAGAAGGCCCCACTGGACTGTGGAGTCGGCCCAGGCCCCTGGGTAGGGTCTGCCTCTCTGCCTGCTTGCTCTTTTAGAATATAGTATCTGCTTTGACTTTCCTGGTATCTGTGGATTTCATTCTTTGACTCCGTAAGACAAGGACCCGGTGAGAAACTCGGTATCACCACTGGGATCCTTTTTCTTCTCTTTTCTTCTCCCCCACCACCCTTCCTCCAGTCACTCCAGCCTCTGTTGCTTGCACAATCTTGGGCTCATCCCACCGTACTAATTTTCCTGTTTCCATTGTTATAAATTAGCATGAACTTGGTGATATATCTTCTGAAGGTGTGTGGAGGTCAGAGGTCTGTGGCCAGCCTCACTGGGTCCAGGCCAGCGTGGCAGGAGGACTGGTCCATCTAAAGGTTCTGATACATCTCCTTTCCTGTTTCAGCCTCCACCGCAGAGGAGTTTCAGCAACTCAATCGAGTCCCTCTAGCCAAAGTCAAACTGTTGCCTGACTCAGAGAGAAAAGGAATCTAAAACTTTACCCCCAGGAATTTTTCTTTCTGTGCCCCAGAATTAGGCTTTTGTGGCAGTAATTTACAAGAAGTATACCAGCTCCAACCACGTAGGTTTAAATTTGCCTGAAGAGTTAGAGAATCATCCATTCTAATTCAATTCTATTTCAAAAATTGCATATTTTCCTAAAGTCTAGGTTATTTCTTCTTTCTTTCTTTTTTTTTTTTTAATTTGGTGGTACTAGAGATTGAACCCAGGGACATTCTACCTCTGAGTTACACCCCTAGCCTTTTTATTTTGAAACAGGGTCTTGCTAAGTTGCTGAGACTTAGTTTCAAACCTGCGATCCTCCTATCTCAGCCTCCCAAGTACTGGGATTACAGGCGTGTAATAATAATTGAATAATATTTTATTATTCAATTTCTAATAAAAATTTTTGTGGTGCTTTAACAGAACAGTCCAGAAAACAAAGCTTTCATAATCTCAGTCAAATCACTTTTGGGGTCGCCTACTCTGGTTTTAGGGCTCCATTTGCCTCTGCATCTTGCAAACCGAAGTGGGGTCTCCCCTCCTGAGCTCTGGCAAACACTTGGACAGTGGCTTCACTAAGGGACCACATGCAATCGCCACAGAAACAAACAATAATTTTCAGAGACCGTGGGGTCTCCATTTAGAGGGGAGATTTTTCTATAAAATTATACACCCTGGAACTGCGTGAAATTCAGAACACTCCCCACCTCCCTGGGAAACAGCTGCTTCCAGTTACTGTACCACCTTGAGGCCTTCCCCAACGATAAAACAGAAAAAGAACAACTTTTGAAAGAAGCCTTTCATTTGCATATCTAAAGGCCTTAGTCAAGAGATTTTTTTTTTCCTCAAAAACAAAGAAGCAGTTTACCCTCAAAGCTGAATTCAAATTGCCCTCAGAAGGCGAAGAGGCTTCTAGATTGGCAGGTTTTTTAGTTTAAGAAAAAATAAAGTTAAGGTGGAAGTCCAGGCTACTGTCACCCAGTTTTACTAAAAGATGAGTAACACCTGATCCGGGGTGTCAAAACAATGCTTCAAAATGCAAAAGAATTCTAAAATAGCAAAATCTTTCGGAAACATGTTAAAGTCATTTTTGCACAGCTCCAAGAACATTATTTGGTGAACCGGGAGTCCACAGAACAGCTCTCTCTTGCCAGGGGCAGCAGTGCACACCTGTAATCCCAGCTCCTCAGGAGGCTGAGACAAGAGGGTGGCAAGTTCAAAGCCAGCCTGAGCAACTTAGACCTGAAATGGAAATAAAAATGGCTGGGGATGTAGCTTAGTGGCAGAGCACCCATGGGTTCGATCCCCAGGACTGGGCGGGAGAGGGCAAGGAAGACAGCTCTCTCAGAAGGATGGAAGTGGCAAACGCAAGCCGAAGGAAGAGGAAGGGCCCAAGCGATCCAGAGATGAGACTTTCCGAGGCTTCTGAGATGAGAACTTTAGTGAAATAGAAATGGACTTAGGCCCAAGAGTGTGAACACATAGACAAAGCTTTAACTGGGAAGAGAAAGGGGTGGGGCTTTACCTCAATGAGGAAGAGCCCCATTGAGAGGAAATTCTGGCTGGTCCCTGAACAAAGGAAGGGGCTAGACTTTCACCTAGCGAGTGAGGTGGGCTAGGGTCTGGTATTTTTTCACCGCCCATGAGTATGGTGTTTTTTGTTTCTGTTTTTTTTTTCTTTTGTATTTTTTTTAGGAATTTCATCCTGGTAGAAGGTCCCTGGAGACATCTTGGCACCATCTGTACCCAGTCTCTGTCTTACTGGGCAGTGGTTCCTAGTTCTTGTCTTCCTGCAAGAAAGATTTCAGTCAAGAGACACAGATAGGATAATCATAAAGGATTTATTTTGTGAAGTGAGGGGGCTGTCCCAAGAGAGGAGGCCATGTATTAGAGAGGTGAGCGTAGACCCCAAAGACCATGGAGTGGGCCATCCTGAGAGGAAGCAGCATGCTGTGTGCGGCCTGAAACCCTCCCTCCCCGTGTATTATGCATTTGGGGGGGCTTACTGCTATTTCACAGCATAGCTTAGTGGGTCTGCACTAATTCTACCAAGTTTCCCATCAGCACCCAAGACATGAAGGAGGCCGTTTATGAACAGGGCTCTCCATCAGCTAAGGAGGAGTGATCTTTCCTCACTCCAAGTGGCTCAGGCCTGCCAATCTATCTGACATCTGTGGTTGATTTGATTAAGAATAAGAGGATGGGGAAAGGTATACGCCATGCACTGTTCAAAGAGGGTGGTGGGGAAAGACTTTAGCAGCAACGAGCTATGGATTAAGACCCTAGAGTTTATCCACCCTTCTTTCCCTGACTAGCTCAGAAGGCGTCTAAACCTGAAGTCCAACCGGTTAGCTAATGTCACCTTCTAAGTGAGACCTTCTCTAGCCACCTTACCCAAGCATTTCACCAACGCCTCTCCACCTAAACACACATCCCCAAACTCAAACTCATACCTACTTCCTATAGGGTGTATAGAGCATGGGATATAAAACAATTTTTAGGAACTCATAAACAACTTGTTCAGACGTGCCGGCATAGGGCTTGCTTAGACCAGCACGTTTGTACTGCAGCTGATAACGGACACTTCAATCATAAAATGCTTTATCACCTCTGATGGACTTAAGTCATCAATACATTTGGATGACTGACAGGAGTCTGGCAGGTTCGATAAGTCTGGATGAGCTTGCCAAAGACACTGGGGAATGCCCAGAAATCCTATAAAGACACCAGCCTTCCTACGAGCAGCGCACTGAGCTTCGCTTACGCCGTGACAGTCTGCTCCTGTGTATGACTTGGATCCAGCGACTTGCCCCTTGTCCTGCTCTTCTTGCTGACTGAGAGTCAGTACAACTCTGACCTGCTCAGTACCAGGATCAACTCCTGAATCTCCTCTTCCATTCCTAGTCTTGATTCATTATCTCCTCCTCCCTGTTTGTTTGTAATGTATTATTTTGCTAATTAATTGAAGTGCTCTAAGTCTTAGAATTTATGTGTTGTCTAGCACACTTATTCGGCCTAAATTATTTGTTAGTATAAAGTATATTGTTTGATGCTCATTCATTGATAATTGGCTTTAGCAAAGCAGCCACCCAGCATCCAAACTTAGAACTTACCTTAACTTTACTTAGACAATTTCCTGATAAGTTCCTACAGGCTATATAACCTTGGAGTGTTGAATAAACCTTGTGGCATTGTGGAAAGACACAAATTTTGTGTGACGTGACTCATTGGTCTTAGGACCTTGCAGACCCATTGCTCATTACATAGGGGAAGAGAAAAATAGCTTTTGCCCTACCCTCCTAGATGCTCTAGCTGGAGATGTGGAAATTGGACAAATAAACAGCAGATTAACAACAGGAAAGCATACAAACTTATTTAGTACGAAGATTTTCATGACACAGGAACATTCATCAGGAAATGAATTGGTTAAGCTCGTGCATTTTTGTACTAGGTTTGATGAACAGTGGAGAGTGGGAAGAAAACGTGATAGAACTAAAGGGTATAATAGGGAGCTAGACTTGCCATTCAGATTCCTCTCATGTCCCTCTAGCTCCACAAATAAGGATCCTCCTTTTCTCTAGGTATAAGGAGAACACTTCAGGGGAGAAGGGAAGTCAGAGAGTCCTTCTTTTTTTTTTTTTTTTTTTTTTTTTGCGGCACTGGGGATTGAACCCAGGGTCATTCTACCTCCGAGCTACACCCCCAGCCCTATTTTTTATTCTTTATTTTGAAACAGGGTCTCACTAAGTTGCGGAGGGCCTCAATAAGTAGCTGAGGTTGACTGTGAACCTGCGATCCTCCTGTCTCCGCCTCCCAAGTACTGGGATTACAAGCGTGCACCACCACGCCAAGCTTGTCTGCTGTTTTTCAAGTTCCTTCCGTTCAAAATATTTCATGTACCATGGAGCCATATTTGGGGGTAGCATGTTCTTAACCTTGCCACTAATGTCATTCCTTATATACATCTTTACCAAATATGCTATATGTTTTACATATTTATCTTGTTTTTAAGGCCCTACCCACCAGAATTTAGGCTACATAGGAGCAGAACTTTTTATCAATTATATTCATTGTTTGAGCAGTGCCTAATACCTAGAAGGTATCTAATAAATATTTATTTGGTTAGAGACAGGCATGGTGGCTTACACCTGTAATCCCAGTACTTGGAAGACAGAAACAGGAGGATCACAGATTCAAGGCCAGCCTCAGCAACTTAGTGAGGCCATTTCAAGTGTCTAGTGAGACCCTCAACAACTTAGTGAGACCCTGTTTCCAAATAAGAAATAAAATAGGGCTGGGGATAGCTCAGAGATAGAATGCCCCTGGGTTCTATCCTCAGAACCAAAAAAATTATATAAGCCATACTTGGGAGGCTAAGACAGGAGGATCACAGGTTCACAGCCAGCCTCTGCAACTTAGTAAGACCCTGTTTCAAAATAAAGAATAAAATAGGGCTGGGGGGTGTCACTTAGAGGTAAAATGCCCCTGGGTTCAATCCCCAGTACCACAAAAAAAAAAAAATATATATATATATGTATATATATATATGGGTGTATGGAAAATCCTGAAGCTCTAAATAAATTTAGTATGCTGTAACAACAGCATACTTTCTAGCAAGTAAAAACTATTTTTGTCCATTTAAGTCTTTCAATTTTCCCCTTATGATATATAACAAATACTGGTAGTAAAGCATTTTCAAATAAGTTATTCTAATGCACATGAAGCTCTGCAGGCCAGTCACTAGGAGGCAAAACCTGGGCCTCAGGCCTTGATAAGTCTTCAATGCACAAATAATGAATAAATGAAGTAAAACAGGATCTTCAGTCCCCACCAGGACTCATCATAACCTTCAAGTTTCCCTACACAGTATCTGCTTCAGCTTCTTGAAGACAAAACAGTCTTGGAATGTCAACCATTACTAATTAGAATTTTAATTTCTTTATACAGAGACAAACCTGTTAAGGGGATAATTCACTCTTTCCAGGGAATATATATTTTTGGACAAGTGACCTAAATGTTTTTAATGACTGCAAATTAAATAATAGTTGTTTTTAAACTCTTAGGAGAAAAAGTAAACATTTTGACAGATTTACTTTATACGTGATGGCGCCCTCCCTCATGGTGCTTCTTTGTGTTTTTAATCAGCTTGTTGAAGCAATCAGGGCATGAAAATAACCACAAATTATTTTATAAAATATTTTCTCCCATGATCCAGTTTCTTTACAATATACCTTCCCAAAAAAAAATCCTATCTCACAGAAGACAGCCAAATTGCCATTCTAAACTGAATAGTGAATAAAGATGGCAAATAAATCTTTAAGATGGCAGGTTCAGATTGTCCATTGGCATAAGGCGAGACATACAGACCAAGGGAAGAAAACGCAGATTCCAGAAATATACTTTGACATTTTTGGTCAATTGATTTTTAACAAGGCTGCCAAGACAATTTAACGGGAAAACAGCAGTCTTTTCAACAAATGATGCTGGAACTGGCTGGATATTCACATGCAAAAGAATAAAGCTGAGGCTCTAACTTACATCATTCACAAAAACAAAATCACAAATCGTGCATCTAATACAGAGATAATATCCAAAATATATAAGGCACTTAACTCAAGAGCGAGAAGATAAATCATCTGAAAAAAATGGGAAAAGAACCTGAATAGACATTTCTTAAAAGAAGACATAGAAATGATCAACAGGCACATTAAAAAAAATGTTCAACATCACTAATACTTTTGGAAATGTAAATTAAAACCACAATGAGCTATCACCTCATACCTATTAGCAGGTGTTGGCAAAGATGTGGAAAAAAGAGAAACCAATATGTCAGAGAGCTCTCTGCTCCCATGTCCACGGAAGCACTCACCACGGTCAAGATGCAGTCTAAGCGCCCATCAGCACATGAGCAGACAAACATGGTGTAGGTACACCACAGATTCCATTTAGTTTCAAAAAATGAAAGAAATATTGTATTTTAACAGTATAAATGAACCTGGAGAACATCATGTTAAAAAATAAACCAGTCACAGAAAGACCCACACCACTTGATCTCATGTATATATGTGGGATCTAAAAAGTTTAGACTCATAGAATCAGAGAGTAAAATGGTCAGCAGGGGCTGGGGGAAGGGCGTGGTATTAACTTCAGTTAGACAGGAGGAATAAAATCAAGGGTCCTTGTACTATAGTTAATGACAATGTATGTATACTTTAAAATTGCTAAGAGAGTAGATTTCAGTGTTCTCACCAGAAATATATACATATTTTTTAAATAATAATAAATAATAAAATATTTTTTGAAATAATGCACATGCTAATTAGCTTGACCTAGACATTTAATAATGTTTACATATTCTAAAACATCATGTTGTACACCATAAATACATACAGTTTTTCTCAATTTAAAAATGCCAGCAGCAGTACAACCAAATAACAGCATCAACAACAAATCTCAATAGCAAGAAATTGACTTTTCAAAAAACAAACTCTCAAAATGAATCAAAACCATAAATATCAGAGCTACAGCTATCATAAAACTCTGAGACAAAACATAGAAGTAAATTCTTGTGTCTATAGAGTAGACAATGTTTGCTTATATATGGTACCAAAAACACAGTCAACAACAAAAAATAGATAAATTGGATTTCATCAAAATTGAAGTGTTTTGTCTTCAAATGATACTATCAGGCTGGGCGTGGTGGCGCACGCTTGTAATCCCAGTACTTTGGGAGGCGGAGACCGGAGGATCCGGGTTCGTGGCCAGCCTCAGCTCTCTCTCTCTCTCTCTCTCTCTCTCTCTCTCTCTCCTTAGTGAGGCCCTCCGCAACTTCATGAGACCCGGTTTCAAAATAAAGTATAAAAAATAGGGCCGGGGGCGTAGCGCGGAGGTAGAACGCCCCTGCGTTCAATCCCCGGTACCGCAAAAAAAAAAAAGATACCATCAGGAAAATTAAAGAGATGCACGTAAGGGAGAAAACATTTGAAAATCACATATATGATGTAGGACATTGCTATGGTTGGATTCTGGAATGTTCCACAAAAGCTCGGGTGTTAAGGGCAATGCCGCACTGTCCAGAGGTGGGGCTTTTGGACAGCGATGGGTTCCCAAGGGCTCTGACCTCATCAGTGGATTAATCCACTTGATGGATTAACCCATTGATGGTGGAATGGACTACTGGGAGGTGGGACCTAGTTGGAGGAAGTAAGTCACTGGGGACGTGCCTCGGAAGGGTTTATCTTCTCGCCAGCCTCTCTCTCTCTCTCTCTCTCTCCCTTTCTCTTTCTCTCTCTCTCTCTCTTTTTCTTTCTCTCTGTCTTTCTCTCTCTGTCTCTCTCTCCCTCTCTCTCTTTCTGTCTTTCTCTCTCTTCCTCTCTCTCTCTCTGTCTCTCTCTTTCTCTTTATCTCTCTGTCTTTCTTCCTCTTTCTCTGTCTTTCTCTCTCTCTCTCTCTCTCTCTCTCTCTTTCTTTCTCTCTGTCTTTTTCTCTCTTCCTCTCTCTTTCTCTCTTTCTCTTTCTTTCTCTCTTTCTCTTCTCTCTCTTTCTCTCCCCCTTTCTCTCGCTCTCGCTCTCACTCTTGCTCTCTCTCTCTCTCTTTCTTTCTCTCTGTCTTTCTCTTTCTC
>PVJS01046157.1:0-2500 GCA_004027185.1 Glis glis | reverse complement strand
AGCACGCGGGAGAGCCTTGCTTCCTGAAACTCTCCAATGATTGGACTAGCTTCAAAAGGCCACTTGGTCCCTCTCCTCTTTCCTCCTCCAACCCCCTCCCAAAACAGGAAGGCAAGAAATCGATGTTTGATTTTCTAGGGCTCTCAAAAGCTATGCCTAAATAGCTAAAAGCAGACAAGAGTGATACGGATATATTTGCTTCTTGGATGATCGAATGAATAGTAAAACAGTAATCCAGATTTCTTTTTCTGCATGAACTGTTAATGGAAAAACAGGAACGGTATTAGCAACACTTTCCTACTGAGGATTTACAAAGAAGTCCACAATACTGGAAAAATAGTTAAACATTAAAGCTGAGAAGAAAAGTTATGGAAATAGGCCTCTGTGTTCCAAAAGGAATGGAACGGGGAAAAAATGAGATCACTAAGTTAAATATTCAGTTCTTGAGGAAAAACCATAACCTTGCAGTTCTTGACTATTCTGGTCAATTTTTCATTAAGTTCTGGCAAGATTACTAAAGAAAAAAGCTTCCTCAACCAAGTTTCTAACAAACTACTCTAAAAGAAACTTTAAGATGACAGTTTGCTTCACACTACCCCTAATCCTCTTTGGGCTACGTAGCTAACAAATGTTGTTCAGAAGTGTTTACTTTCACTTATCCTCTGTCTTTACCCATCCTTGTTACTATAACAAAATACGCCAGACTGGATAATTTATAAATCACAGAAAAAAAATTTTTTTTTTTCTTATAGGCTGCAGACTGGAAAGTCCAAGATCAACAGACTGGGAAACCTGGTGTCTGGTGAGAGTTGACTGTTTTCAGGATTGTGGGTTAGTGCTGTGTCCTGTGGAGGGACGAACACTGAGACCTCACAGGGCGGAGGGGATGGAAGGGCATCCCTCCTGCCCTTTCATAGTTCCCTCCTGCCCTTTCATAAAACCATGTAGCCCATCCGAGGGCAAGCCAGCCCCTGGAAGGCCCTACCTCTTATTCCTGTTACACTGGGGATTTAGGGCAGGACACAAACACTCAAACCATAGCATACTTTTTCTATCTTTACCCTGAGGATAAAATACTAGTAAACTCAACTCTCTAGCCCAGTTGTACCCACTGGAAGGAAGAATTAAACCCTTTATGATACTGGTATAAAGTAGCTACGACCTATACAACGTCTTCATCAACACAGTGGCTGAATGCTGCAATTCCTGTTTGCAAAAAGTCAGGGAGGGAGCATTTCCCAGAGGCTGGATTTTTTTTTAATGGTTCTTAAGGAAACTGTAGGATCTAGGTAAACAAAGGAATGGGTTGGAGGGAAGCATTGCCAGGTGGAGCCAAATCCTGCAGAGCCTCCTCTGCTACATGGAGCCCTCTGGACATCACCCTACAGAGCAGACCTTGCTGGCCGCTGCCTTCATTTTACCACCAGGGTGGACAACGTGCTAATTGCATACTATCGCCTTTTCTGAAATGCCTATGCATTGCAGCCAGACCTTATGAGCGATTGTAAAGTGAGATCGTTCTCACTAGAAACAAAAAAAATGTGACGATGAGCTAATTATTCTGGGAGCGATCGCTCTGCGTCGTGTCAGAACTCAGAGCTGTGGGCTGTCTGCTTTACAGCTGCCTCTATTTTGTTGTTTTGTGTGCCCGTGTATGTGTATGGGTCTAAAGTTACTGTCTCTTGTGACATTTACAAACATCATCTTGGGAACATCATCAGACTCCATTTATCTTGTTGGTGCCAGGAAGAGTTATTCATGATGTGCAAACATTGCTTATCGTCGAAACAAGTCCTAGCCAGATACAGGCGATGGCTTAAAAAATTAGCCTTCTCTAAACAGGAAATGGGTGAGTTAAGTAAACCCAAACATCAAAGTGTCTTCCTTCATACAAAGAGAGGGAAACTGGTTGCCATCTGGCTATATGCTGGGAATCTGACGGATCTTGGTTCCCAGGTCAAGTGACATTATTTGCTGGATATTTATTAAGAAGGGTAAATCATCAACCACCTGGCCTGACTCCTTTGGTTATATTCCAGGGGTAGTTTTCATGCGATTTGGCCTGCAGCTGGGCTGAGCGCTGGTTTACGTGTGTCTGAGGATGTGCAGTCCTGCTAACAGGATTACTCCAGAACCAACATTTCCATCCTGGAAATCATTCCTCCTTTGTCAGGCCGACATTTTATTCCAAACCCCCAGTGACTTATGGAAGCTTCTCTCTCTCATTTATGAGAAAGAGCAAGATCTCACTAGTACTGTATCGTACCTGCATATTTTCATTTTATGGTAATACAAAACAAAATCATAAACCGGGCGTGGTGGTGCACGCTTGTAATCCCAGTACTTGAGAGGCAGAGACCGGAGGATCCAGGTTCGCGGCCAGCCTCAGCTACTTAGTGAGGCCTCCGCAACTTAGTGAGACCCGGTTTCAAAATAAAGGATAAAAAATAGGGCCGGGGGTGTAGCTCGGAGGTAGAATGCCCCTGGGATCAATCCCCGG
>PVJS01046156.1:0-15934 GCA_004027185.1 Glis glis | reverse complement strand
AGCCCTTTTTATTTTTTTTGTTTTGGAAACAGGGTCTCCCTAGGTTTCTGAGAGTCTCGCTATGCTGCTGAGGCTGGCCTTGAACCTGTGATCTTCCTATATCATTCTTCAAAGTACTGGAATACAGGAATGTACCATCATGCCTTGCTCTTTTGCTTTCTAATCTCTACTTAGGTCTTGTTTTAGTGCTTTTAAAATAGCATTAGCATTCTAATAACCTTACCAGATGTAGTGGACTGTAGTAGAATTTTAGAGGTGGAAGAGACCTTCATCTAGTCCCCCTATACCCACCCCCATACACACACAATGAATGTCCTGAGGTCTAGGAAATGAGAATTCCTCAAGTCAAACTGTCTGTTAATGGTCACATTGGAAGACGATTTTAAACTCCCTTCTTATATACCTTGCAATTGCAGAGTGTCATCAGCAGGTATTCCCCACCTGGTCACTGTGGATCTTCCACAGCACACTGGCACCACGGACCTCTCCAGAGAGGCACCAGGAGCAGCAGGCTGGGTGTGGGCTCTGAACTCAGGTGGGGGATACACACCCCAGCTCTGTGACTCTGCTACAGTGTTCCTCATTTTCACTATTAAGTGGACAAATTGACTTTGTAGGGTTGTTGTGAGGATTTAAATGCCTTCATGACTGTAATAGTCTCAGCACAGTTACCTGAGACTCCAAAAGTGCCTCATACATATGAACTGTTATTTTGGTCTGAGTTTCAATGGCAATAGAGAGGAATTAAGTAGAGTTCATGATGGATCTCACTGGAATGTCTATCTCAGCCTGGGCAGACCAACGTGGGTTCATTTACGGTTAACAGAATATGTATATATATATATATATATATATATGTACATATATATATGTACATATATTTATATGTATGTGTATATATATATTATATATTAATGTAATATATACTACATTAATTATACACATACAACCTCTAGGCCATCTCTGGGCGACCAAAGTGTTCATCACAAGTGTTTTGGGCTATTTTGGTTTAGAGACCCCCCCCCAGCCTGTTTCTCAAAGTGATTGACAGCATGAGGCTCAGCTGCTTAGAACAACGTGGGGGGATGTTTTATAGTGGCCTAAAGTTCTGAGTCTTTCTGGCTTAATCACTTGGTGAGCACATTCCTTTGAAATGCTACAGAATAATTTTTCCCAAGACCAAGGGGACAAAGAAATTAGCAATAGGATTCTTAAGATGCAGTAAAATGACTACTTTCTACCAACCATGAGCCAGTGTTTTGTTCCTCGATGTAATAAATTATTACGTGGTGTTACAGCATGTTGGAGGAGAGAAAAGTTTTCATGGAGTAATGGCACTGCATTGTCTGTCTCTGTAAATGAGGTGGGTGAGATAACCACATGGCATTGCCAGGTGACTACCACATGTGTCAGCTCACTGCCTCGGCCGTGTGGGAGGCAGGGAAAGTACAGTGTGGAGCTGGTCTGCGTCGTCACTGTGATAGGAGAGCTCCAGCCAAGCTCAGGTCTAGTTTTCTGTGATGAGTAGGTTCTCCGAGGAGAAGCCCACTGCTGCTCAAGTTAACTGAGGATGCAGATGCTGGCGTGGTGAGCGTGTGTTCCAGAGCTGGGGCTACGGAACTGCCTGAGCAAGCTGTTGTTTTGTCCTGGTGAGTAAACCTTGTTTTGCTTACCTTTGAGAAGTGCTCTTCCTTCAAGTAGGCCTTCTCTGGGGCTGTCACTCCTCTTCACTTGGCCATAGCAGAGACTCCACATTTAAAGGGCCAGAGTTCTTTGAGAAGCCAGGAGGAGCCTGTGGGAGGTGTTTTGGCACAGAAAGAGAAGCCAGGGAAGTTTACCTTCTGACAGTGGATATTTTAAGAGGAAACTTTGTACTACTATCATGGTGGTTTTCCTTTTTTTTCCCTTGGTACCGAGAATGGAACTCAGGGGTATTCTATCTCTGAGCAACAACCCGAGCATTATTTTATTTCTTACTCTGAAACAGGGTCTCGCTAAGTGGCTGAGGCTAGCTTTGAACCTGTGATCCTCCTGTCTTAGCCTCCCTAGTACTGGGATTATAGGCATGCACCACCATGCCTGACTAAAAATGAGTTCCTTTAAAAATATAGAGACATTTAGTTAGGTTTGTGTCTCCCCGTAAATTCCATGGAGAAGATGTATTTGGACTAGGGATGTCTTTTCTGTCCAAGCCCTGATGAATTCATTGTGCCAGAAAGGGATGGACTAGGCCGTCAGAACACAGGAATTGATACAGCTCCTCTCGTGTGGGGATCCAGGGAGCTTGTGCAGTTCTGGAGATGAGGAGCAGCCTGGCTATTGGGAAGAGCTTGGCACGGGAGTGCTGTTTGGAGCTGTAGTTCCCTTTTCTAAGGCCTCTCCCTTCTGCTTGCTGTAATGCTAGTTTTGAGTTGTCTGCCATTCCACTAGTATGGTAAGTCCACTTCCTCAGGTTTTTCATTTGTAGAATATTCAGAGACCAAGATTTCTGAGAAATGAACAAGGCCTACCTCCAAAACCTTCTGGAAGTGCAGTTAACCAAAATAGATTGTCAGCCATTGAAGGCTCACTTTTGTCATGGCAAAAATACTTTTTTTTTTTTAATTACATTTTGGTTTTGTATGTGCTTTAAAATGTTTCTCCAACTCCATTTGTGGGTGTGCGTGTGTGTGTGCTTTAAAGAACAGGCTACATTTACTGAATAATGATAATTAGATTTGTTAATCACAAAAGTGCTTTTGGAGAGCAGAAGAGACAAAGAAGAGAGAGTCACCTGTGTCCTCTCAGGGAAAGCTATGTTCTTGCCAAGAGCTGGAAGGCAATGCTGACCTTTAAGTAATTTTTCATACTTCATGTGTGTTGATGGCATCATGATGTCACAGCTCTCCATGAAATCAAAACGAACGCTCTCTTATTATTGGGAGAAGATTATTTGAGAAATGAGAAACCTGCTCAGTGCTGTAAGGTGAATTCAGGTGTGAGCTATGTCAGATGACATTCCGTGAGTTCACTATATTAACTAGTGAAGCCGTTTGATTCACTTGATGATGAGATAACTCGAGACCATTCATAGTTATGCTCTTTATATTATAGAGTGGAGAGCAGCATCTACACATGACGGGTATTTAGAGCAGTCCTCTATCATTTCTTTTCCCGGGCGACCCTCCACTTCCCCAGTAGCTGTCTGCCTCATGTGCAACATGATGTCTTGAAGATAAAAACAGGTGTTGCTCTGCCTGAGGTCAGTGTAAAGGCGTGTTGGTTCTTAAGCTAGATGGAGGGTTACTTGAAAACCTCTAGTCTGGCCAGAGTGCTTTCAGAGTTTACTCTCCTTTCATTTGCTGTGTACCTTTATGGTCTTTTGCTAGTTAGTAATAAAGAATTAGTAGCTAAGTGGTTTGATCTAAAATGTTCCACTTACTCCTGGTTATCAATGAGAATTGCACTATTAGAACAGAGAGGGGAAGCATCACTGATTTCCTTAAGAGCCCATTCCAATGTTGATTGAACGGGGGCCTGTCAAGCTCAGTGTATGTATGCCAGTGTTTATTTTACCTGGGTATTATTTAGATGACATTTACATGGAAGGATCTGAGTGTTTGTAAAGATGTGGTGTCATAGCATTGGCATGTGCCAAGAAGATGAGTTTATCACAGAGCAGGGACGTCTCAGTGGAGAGGTGGCTGAGGACCAACCAGTGACCAAGGGCTTGGTCCATGGCGAGATCAAGAGCAACTCGTGTATGGCCTGTCTGTCCCTTGTGGATCTTGATTTTGTGTATATGACGTGCCATCCATTGGATTCTTTAGGATTATCTGTGTAACTGCTGAGATTCGCTTTCTAGGTTCTGAGCACAGCTCCTCATCCCTGCCTTGTAGGCCTCTATTCTGGTTCCTTTCTCTCCTTCTGGATGTCGGGATGTATAGTTAGATGCCTTACGATCAGATCAAAACAGAAACCAAAGAATTTGGTTTGAACAAGATATGCATGTATATTTAAAACCAAAATACTTAAAAATGAATTTGACTTACAGAAGCCAAGGAAATATTCACTGAGGACAATTTGAAAAGCACAAAGAAGGAAATCTACTAGGGCATCAAGAAACTAGTATTGTTGCCATCTTGGTATATGCATTTCCAACCTTTGTGTAAATGTTTGAATGTACATGTGCACAGAGAGATAAAATCTACATAAAATAATGCCTGTCTGATACTCGATGGTAGCAATGTACCAAATTACAGGAGTGCTTCCTAAAGTATGGTTCGGACACCATTTGTGGTAGATGAGATAATTGTAAGGAATATATGGATGAGAATGTTTGATTTTAACAGTTATAGATTTTAATGTGTATTATTAAACTAAAACTAGCACATCAAACATGATTTCATTGTTATAATTACCTTAGAAGAACTTCAACACTTGGGAGTCTCTAGCCTCTCACTTAGATGATTTTGCTGGTCTCTAATATGCAGCATATCAGCCATCCACTCCTGATGCCACTATGACCCAAGTCATCGTGGTTTACTACAGTGTCTTCTTCACTAGGTCCTACTTCAGTCTTTTCTCAATGTGTTCGCTTGCCATCTCACCTGGAGTAAAAGCCAGGGTTCTTGCCATGACCGACAAGTCCCTGCATGATCTGCCCCTTGGCCACACACCATAACTTTGTGACCTCATCCCTTCTCACTCTTCTTGCTCACTCTGCTTCAGTTGCATGGCTTCTCTGCCCATCGTTGAACACTGGACACATGCCTCCAACTCAGGTCTGTGGTCCTTGCTTTTCTTTCTTCCTGGGGTGCTCATCCTCTCAGTAGTCTCATGATCTGCTCACCTACATCACTTTTTTTGTGGTACCAGGGATGCAAAGAAGGGGGGTTCCACCTCCAAGCTACTCCCCTAGCACTTTTTATTGTGTATGTGGAAACAGGTCTCACTAACTTGTGGAGGCTGGCCTTGAACCTAAGATCCTCATGTCTCAGCCTCCCAAGGACTGGGATGACAGGCGTGTGGCACCACACCCGGCTCCTACATCACATTTTCGAAGGTTATTTTCTGGAGAGCATCTAGCTGGCTACCTGCTGTAAAATTATAACACCCCTTCCCTGACAGCCCCTTTTCCCTTTTCTGCTTTATTTTTTATTCTTAGCCATGTCACCTACAAGTTTCA
This sequence comes from Glis glis, assembly GCA_004027185.1. Classification (NCBI taxonomy): domain Eukaryota; kingdom Metazoa; phylum Chordata; class Mammalia; order Rodentia; family Gliridae; genus Glis; species Glis glis. The sequence continues at coordinate 10,767 of PVJS01046156.1, read as the reverse complement.
TGTGTTCCTTATTGTCAACTGTCCTCAAGGTTAGGAATTTTTGTCTCTTTGGTTTATGTCTGAATCTCCAGTACCTAAAACACTTCTTAGCACATAGTAGACACTCTATAAATATTCATTGTAAGAAAAGGTTAAATAAAATCGTGAGCCGACTTGAAGAATAATATTAAGTAAATCAATTCTTGGAGTCCAGGGTATGAAAAAGTCATGAAGGTGAAACTTTGATATGTTTAATTTTTATTTCTTTTGTGTTTCATGATCTGGGCCCTACTACCTAACCAGGCTCAATTCCCCTAAGCACCGCCACTCAGCTACCATGGGTCTCCCAGCAAAGCAAAGGTCACTGTGGTCCCCAAACATGCCATGAGCTCTCGTGTCATGCCCACTGTCTTGGTCAACATTCTCACTAGAGTCAAAATGACTGAACACGCACCTTAGAGGAAGGAAGATTTATTTACTTATAGTTTTTTGGAGATTCTTGGTTTAGTCCATATGAGGCCAGGGTTCTATGAAGCTCAGAGCATGATGGCATATCACAGAGGCCAAAAGCAGAGAGAGAGCAAGCAAGCAACAAAGAGATTCAAAACACAAGCATAATCCCCAGGGCCACACCCCAGGGACCTACCTTCTCCAGCCACACCCCACCCCCGAGGTTACTACCCAGATAAATCTATTGCAATGGATTATATACTGATGAGATTACAGCCAGCATGGCTTATTAATACTCACCCTGAACTCTTCAGGGGACATTCTGAATCTGACATAACACCTGCTGACAGCATTCAATTCCTAAAATCCTGCCATGTCTGTGAAATCCTTCCTAGGTTCTGTGGACACCTCTCACCTTTTACCATGTTTAACACACTTCTTCTGTAGGGGTGCACTTATTGTAATTGTTCACAAGTCCATCTCCTACTGAGGCTACTAATTCCTTAACTGCCGGGACCATGTGTTTTCTTCTACAGATCGATGTCATGGGAATTCAGGAAACAATACTTGAGAAGTGAGTACATGAGGATGGGCTTTACAGTTCTCAAATCACATTGGGACTCCTCGTTTCATTCATTCCTCCCAGAGTGGCAGCTACACCTGTTTAATAAGGAGGTAACTGGCCAGGCATGGTGGTGCACTAGAGTACACCTGTAATCCCAGTACTTGGGAGGCTGAGACAGGAGGATAAAAGGTTCAAGGCCATCCTCAGCAATGCAGAGAGACTCACAGGAAACTAGTGACACCCTGTTTCAACCTTGGAGTGCTATATTCCAGAACCTGGAAGAAAACAGCTTCCAGACAAGACTACTCACCCAGCAAAGATGCCTTTCAATACCAACAGAAATACAGTTCTTCCATGACAAACAGAAGCTGAATTTCTGCGTACCAAACCAGCACTAGAAAAAATACCCAAAGGAATAAATTACAAAGAAGAAATAAAAAAGAAATACCATAACCAGAGAAAAGATTATTTCCATCAAATGAACAACTAAGCAAAGAAGAATAAACACTATCTCAAACAGAAAATACAACTCCAAATGATAGGAATTAGAAATCATCTCTCAATCATTACACTAAATATGTAGGGCCTCAACTCCCCAGTTAAAAGACAAAACCTGGCAAAATGGATTAACAAATGTATTCCATCTATATGCTGTTTTTGAGAAACACACCTTACAGGTAAAGATGTTCACACACTAAAGTTGAAGGGCTGGAATAAGGTAATCCATGCAATTGGAACTCAGAGACAAGCAGGGATAGCAACTCTTATCTCAAAGAACATGGACTGCAAGCTTAAATGTATCAAAGACACAAAGCAGATCTTTGTTACTGATAAAAGGAAAAATCCAGCAAGATGATATAGCAATAGTCAACATTTATGTTCCAAATATAGATGCAACCACTTTCATAAAACAAATTCTTTGCAACATTAAGTCTCATATAGACCCCAATACAAGAATATTGGGAGACCTTAACACTCCTCTCACACCACAAGATCAATCCTGGAGAAAAAGGATCAGCAAAGACACCTGAAACCTAAAGAACACCTTAAACCAAATGGACCTACTAGACATGTACAGAATATTCCACCCAACTATGGAGGAATACGCATTCTTTTCAGCTGCTCACAGAAGCTTCTCCAAAATAGACTATGTCCTCGGCCACAACGCAAGTGCTAGCAGAATCAAAATAGGTGTCATAATTCCTTGCATCTTTTCAGACCACAATGGAATGACAGTGGAAATCAATAAGAAAACCCAGAAAAATTACATGAATACATGGAGATTGGATACCACACTTCTGAATGAGGATGGGATCATAGAAGAAATTTAAAAATTCCTGGAATTAAATGAAAATAGAGACATAACATACCAAAATCTCTGGGACACCTTGAAGGCCAAGTGGAAAATTCATAGCACTGAGTGCTTACATAAGAACAGAAAATCACCAAATAAACATCCAAATGACACACCTCAAAGCCCTTCAAAAACAGAAACCCCAAAGCCAGTAGAGGACAGGAAATCATTAAAATCAGAATAGAAATCAATGAATTAGAGGACAACAAAAATACAAAATATCACCAAAGAATTGATTTCTTGAAAAAAGAAACAATACCGATGAACCCTTAGTTAACAGGACCTAATCCCAATGAAAGAATCAACCCAAATTACTGAAATAGACACAAAAGGTGGTATCACTATAGACAACATGGAAATCCAAAGGATCATCAGGAACTACTTGAAAAACTATACTCCAATAAAATGCAAGACCTAGAAGAAATTGGCAAATTTCTAGGCACATACAACCTTCCCACAATGATTCAAGAAGATATAGAAAATGTAAATTGTCCAATAAAAAGCAAAGAGATTGAAATTGGAATAAAGAGCCTACCATCAAAGAAAAGCCCAGGTTCAGATGAAGTCCCAGCCACATTTTATAAAATCAGAGAAGACCTAAGGCCAATACTTCTCAAATTATTCCATGGAATAGAAAGTGATGGGATTCTTCTAAACACATTCTATGAAACCAGTATCACATTAGTACCCAAACCAAATAAATCTCAAGAAAAGAAAATTATAGACAAATATCATTGATGAACCTAGATTGCAAACCTTCTAAACAAAATACTACCAATACTCATTCAAAACCACATCAAGGAAATTATACACCACAACAAAGCTGGGTTCATCCCAGGAATTCAAGGCTGTTTCAACAAAAAACAATCCACTTAATTCACCACATAAACAGAACTAAGGACAAAAATCGTGTGATCACTTCAATAAATGCTGAAAAAATATTTGACAAAATCCAATACCAAATCCTGATTTTAAAAAATGTAGAAAATCGGCATAGAAGGAACTTACCTCAACATCATAATGGCAATATACAATAAGTGTTGGGCCCTCCACCCAGTGCCATGAAAGGGCTTGGTGGATTAACAGAAGCCTGCTCTAGAGTACCGGGCCTCTTCCAAATTGCAGTGACTCAGCATAACAATGGCAAAGATGGTGCTGGCAGACCCCTCAGAGGGAGGTCCCGCGTTAACCCCACCTAACCACAGGAGGGCTATGATAGGCAGTTACCTCCTTCCGTGCTCACGGACAACAGGTGCCTTCGCCTATGATAGGTTACAGGGGGGCGTAATGACCTGGCCATTAGTGTCATTGGGCCCCAGCTTATCGCCCTGGAATTTCCTTTATGGCCTTTACTTTAAAAGTGCGACTGTTTTTCTAAATAAACGAGATCTTGGTTTGACTTGACTCCCGGCTCCGTGGTGTTGATCGAGCCGTCGACACTCACTTCCCTGCTCAGCTCGCACCACTTTCGGGCCGGTCCCGACAAATAAGCCCACAGCCAACAACATGTTGAATGGGGAAAAACTGAGACAATTCCTTTTAAAATCAGAAACAAGACAAGAATGCCTAATATCACCAGTCCTCTTCAATTTAGAACTTGAGACTCCAGCTAGAGCAATAAGGCAAGAGAAGGAAATCAAAGGGATACAAATAGAAAAAGAAGACTTTAAATTATCCCTATTTGAAGATGATATGATCTTATACATAGAAGACCTAATAAACTCAATGAAAAAACTTGTAGAACTGATTACAAATTCAGCAACTTGCCTAGATACAAAAGCAATCTAAAATAATCAGAAGCTTTTCTATAGGCAAACCACAAATCCACTGAAAAATCCAGAGAACATTTCCATTCACAGTAACACCAAAAACAATAAAATACTTAGGAATAAATATAACCAAGGAGGTAAAAAAAGGACCACCACAATGAAAATTATAAAACACTAAAGAAAGAAATTGGCAAAGATCTTAGATAGTGGAAGGATGTCCCATGCTCTTGTATAGATAAAATAAATATCATCAAAATGGCCTTCCTACCAAAGGTGATCTACAGATTCAATGCAATTCCCATTAACATACCGTGGTGTTTCTTCACTGATCTAGAAGAAATCAGTCCTTAAATTCATATGGAACAACAAAATAATAAGAATAGCCAAAATAGTCCTCATCAGTAAGAAACATGCAGGAGGCATCACATTACAGGACTTCAAGTTATACTACAGAGACAGTAATAAAAGCAGCATGGTATTGGCACAAAAGCAGGCACATAGACTAATGGAGCAGAATAGAAGATTCAGAAATAAATTCACCAGTTGATTTTTGAAAGAGGGGCCAAAAACATACGCTGGGGAAAAATTTGCCTTTTCAACAAACAGTGTTGGCACTGGTTGGCACTGGTTATCCATATATAGAAAAAATGGAAATAAATCCTACTTTGTCACTCTGCACATGAGTCAACTCAAGATGGATCAAAGACCTGGAAATTAGACCAGAGACTTTCAGTTACTTAAAGAAGGCATAGGACCAATGATCCAACACATAGGCATGGGTAAAAAAAAAATAAATAAAAACTTCCTAAGAAAGACCCCAAAGGCACAATAAATTAAAATGAGTATTAATGCATGGATTGCATTAAACTGAAAAGCTTCAGTGCAGAAAGGAAACTATCAATAACCTCAAGAGACAACTGAAAGAATGGGGGAAGATCCTGGCCAACTACTCCTCCAGTAGAGGATTACTATCTAGAATATACAAAGAATTCAAGAAACGTAATGCCAAAAAACAAATAGCCTAATCAAAAAATGGCCAACTGAACTAACTATACACTCTACAAAAGAACAAACACAAATGTCCAATAAGTAGGTGAAAAAGTGTTAAACATCATTAGCAATCAGTGAGATGCAAACCAAAACTACCCTGAGATTTCACCTAACTCCAATTCAAATGGCAATCATTAAAAACACAAACAATCAATGCTGGTAAGGATGTGGAATAGTGTCTCTGTTACACTGTTGGTGGTATCAGAAATGAGTGCAACCACTATGGAAAACAGCGTGGAGGGTCCTCAGAAGAATGGGAATCAACCTACCATATGATCTAGTTATGCCACTCCTGGGTATCTGACCAGAAGAACGGAAACCAGACTGCTTTAGTCATGCATTCATCCCGATGTTTATAGCAGCACAGTTCATAATTGCCAAACTATGGAACCAGCCTAGGTGTCCATCAACAAATAAATGGATTACAAAATTATGGGCTATACACACAATGGAATTCTACTCAGGCATAGAGAAGAATAAAATTACCTCATTTGCAGGAAAGTGGGTGAAACTGGAAAAGAGTATGCTAAGTGAGAATACTAAGTCATAAAAAGTGAAAGGTCAGATGTTTTCCCTCATATGTGGAAGCTAGGGGGAAACTGGGACACAGGAGGGACTCCAGACAAAGGAGGAGAAACCTTGGTAGAGTGAGGGAGGAGACCTAACCAAGGAAGGCAGGAAGGGGAGGAAGACTTGAAGAGGGAAACACTTCAATGGACATGAAATACATGCACACATGTATGGATGCCATTCACAGCTTCATGCACAAGAAGGTGTGGAGGGAGAGAGAGTGGGGTGGAAAGTGGGGAAGGGCTCAAGTGCTGTGTGCATGTAAGCCTCTATCACTCTGAACTTCATTATGATATATGATAAAAATGCACCGATAAAAAAAAGAAAGAAAGGAAGGAAGAAAAGAGATCAAAGAAATGTAGTAAAATATAATTAGGTACTGATATAATTGTTCTCAGATAAATATTATAAATTATTTTCTAGAAAAAAGGAATTGGCATTATTTATATTTTCTGGTTATTATAGTAATGTGTTAATTATAGTCTTTGATATACTATTAATGTGCAATTTTAAAAGAACTATAAAATATACTATTGGATATAACTAAAGAGTTTTGAACAAAATTATTGTTGAATAAATAATATTGAAAAACAACATTTCTATGTAATTGTTTATTCTATTCATATTACTAGATACCTTTTTTGAAAATAAATATCAGGGAAAATGAAAAAAGATCATGTTTCAATGAATGTCTAGTTTCCTTTAATTTTACTAAAATTGAAATAATTTTAATACTATTGAACCTAAAACACATATAGTAAAAGAAAATAAAAGAAAATCACAAAGATATAAAGTACCAATACTTGCTATAGCAAGATGATCCCTGCAATCATCATCTCTCGTCTGATGGAGCTTCTTATTCAGGTAACTCATTTTTTTTTCAGACATGAGAAGAAGAATTTTTTAAAGATGTTCACTTTTTTCTTTTCTTTCAGGTTAGCTATATCAACACTGAGGTTAGAGAGGTCTGGGTCTCTTTCGGACCTGTGCCTTTCAGCATCAGTGTACGGGTCAGCAGCCAGCCGAGCATGGCACGCTTCCACTTCTGCCTCCAGTCTTGCCCTGTTGGTTGGCACTTTCCAATTGAATGTTTAGGTTTGAAACCTCAGCTGTCAGATGATGAAGATTTGTTTTAAACTGTGATAATTCTTTCCTAACAGTTTCCTCATTCAGTATGAGTGCTCTGTGAAGGTTATCATTCTGCTTTTTTAAAATTTCAAACTCCTTATGATGTTTTCTTTCCCTTTCCTGGTTCTCAGTCTTCATTCTGTCTACTTCCACTCTGATGATAGCGATATCGTCCTGCAACTTGAGAGTTTTCTGAAATAGATCTTCTTCTCCTTCATAGAATCCTAAGGAAAAGAAAGTAGATATATACGTAGCACTCCATAAAATGACAGGTATTACAATTTCCTCTGAAATTAAAAAATAATGTGAATATTCATAGAAAGAAACTCATGCACTCAATATATATCCAACTGGAGAAAAAGGAGATCTAAACTTAAGAGCCTATTGAAGCATAGACTCCCAGAAGTTCTAAATGTCATAGAAGAAAATGAATTCATGAAAGTAATAAATGGCAATTTCTATGAATCTCAGAAATGAAAAGCCTTTCTCTGAATTACAACAGGCCCAACACAGAGAGTAAATGTTTAATAAGTTCACCCATATTAAAAACTGAAGTTTATACTCTGATATCTAATGTATACATCCCAGCCCACCCTTAGAGCCTTAGCTCCACATCTATTTGGAAAGAAGAAATTTCCCCAAGTCCCTTTCTTGGAAACATTCTATGGACATTCTACTTTCCTAACATTCCATAATCAGTAATAAGAATTTTAACTATTGAGAACTGATAAACCTGGGCACTGTACAGAACATCTATAGACATCAGTGAACTCCTTTTGGTATCACAATTCTGAAAAGGAAGGCAGGATTCAAAACATAAGCAAGCTGCCGGATTGGCCCGAGCACTGTCTTAGATCTAGTGCTCTTCCTCCCAACTCGTTATTTCTACACTCTCAACATATGAATACAAAAGAAGGCTTATGGTTCAAAATATTAAATGCTACATAACATAAAATGTATAGGGCTCCTCTTAGAAAATCCTGAGATGATTTGCTTTGGCAATAAATTATGTTTCTTCTTCATAATGTTTAAAACATGAGTAAATATCAAGTAGAAGTACAGTGATCTATTTTCTTACAGTCAAAATATGAGCAAATCATTACCAAATAGAGGATGGTACACCATTGTTTTCAAAAGCTCTTGGTGCAGAAATAGAGCAAACTGTTACTCTTCTCAAAAGTGAGGAATGCCATCCAATGCCAGCCGCACTTTTCCTCCTTACTTAGTCGTGGAAGTAATAAAGAAACCTCCACCTGAACACATCCAGGGGTGAAATCACTGCTAACTGGAACAACTATTGTTAGTAGCAAGTGTCTCCAGACTGTGGAAAAATCATCAATTCCCATGAAAAATACAAAAAGCCTTTTCTCTGGATGAGGTCCTTGTCGAGGTCACGACTAGACAGCGACAGATGAATGGAGTCGAATTAAGAATATTACTTTATTCAATAGGATAAAATGTACAAAGTCTGTGTATTATGGATGTACACAAATGGCCTTCAAATCATCTACACTTTTCATGATGCATTTGGTTGGTTTTCAAAATCTGTATACATACAAGGACATATATACACATTTGGAAACAACTACATGAAATAACTCAGCAATCAGTTTCGTGCCATGTCTATCTTGTTTTCTTTGCAATGGCGATTTGACAGAATCCAGGCCTGTAATATTCTGGTATTCTGTTCTGGAGAAAGTTGCCTCTGGGCATCGTTTCAATTCCTCTACAACCTAGAGATCCACATCAGTAAGTTAGGGGGGCTGTAAAAGCTTAATTATGAGCATTACCTTCCAAAAAGTTGCTAAAAAGAAGTAGCCAATTAATGCAAATGGACCTTCATCCCACATGAATTATTCAAATTTGAATTGCATAAACAACAGCTCAATTTATCAAAGAACAGACCTATTTCTCACATGAACGATCAGGGAGATGCAAATCAAAACTACACTAAGATTCCATTTAAACTCAATTAGAATGGAAATCTTCAAGAAATCCAACAACAACAAATGCTGGCAAAGATGTGGAGAAATAGAAACTTTTGTATACTGTTGGTGGGATTGCAAATTAGTGCAGCCACTATGGAGATCAGTGTGGAGATTCCTCAGAAACCTGGGAATGGATCCACCATATGATCCAGCTATACCACTCCTGGGTATCTTTCCAAAGGGATTGAAATCAGAATATTAGAGTAATACATGCCTATCCAGGTACAGAGCAGCACAGTTCACAATAGTCAAATTATGGAATCAAACTAGGTATCCCTCACAGATAAACAGATTACAAAATGATGGGAAATACACACAATGGAATTCTACTCAGCTATAAAGAACAGCAAAATTTTGGAATACGCAGGAAAATGGATGGACCTGGAAAACAGTATGTTAAATGAAATTAATCAGTCATGAAAAGAGAAGGGTCATAATTTTTTCTCATCTGGGGAAGGTACAGAGTGTTCTGGATATAAGAGGGAATTTATATGATGGAGGAGAAAACCCATTAAAGCGAGGGAGGTGGTCTATGGGAAGGAGGGGAAGGGAGAGAAGGAGAATTCATAAAGAAACACTTCCATTGACATTATGTACATATGTGAGAATTCCAGTGCCAATCTCAATATCATATCTCAGGAAGTGGGGAGTAAGGAGGGAACTGGGAGGAAAGCTCACCAAGAGTTGTGTGCATGTACATTACTATCACTATGAACTACATTATGATGTGAGATAGTAAGACTATATAATACACATTAAGTATAAATAAAATTGGCTGGGGTATAACCCAGAAGTAGAAAGTCCTGGGTCCAATAATGAGTACCAATAAAGAAAAAAAATGAGAGAGAAAACCAAAAGATAGTCTTTAATTGACTTACGGTATGGGCACTCTTGCTGAGAACATTTGGTTTTGATTGCACAGTCTATAAAAAGAAAAAAAATTTTGAGAATGATGATTTTTACATAGGATGGACATTCAAGAAACAGAAAAAAAATCTTTAAGAATAAAAAGCACCAAATTTGTCAAAATAATTATCATTTATCTTTCCCTTCTAAAATCAATTCTTCTGTTTAGGCCCCTTCTCATCTTCCTATTCTTCTCCCTGGTCGTTGGCTTTCTTTTCTAGTACTTTTCTCCCATAATGGCATAGCTAGGAATTGTTACTCCAACCAACTTCTATAAATGTCCATCATGTACATATGCCTCTCCTGTTATTATACATGATTCTAATCAACCTATGCCCTTAGATTTCTCTGGATGACCTGTGTCATCCTCCTGTGGACTGGGGAGATGGAAGGAGAAAAAAGCATGGGAAAAATCTTGGAAGAACAGACTTTACCTTTTGGTCACGTAATGAACATGAAGGAGGAGGAAAGCTCTGGACTTCAACTGGTGTTTGGCGAGTGGTTTCAGCCACATCCAACTTTACACCACAAGTGGCACCATTACCATAGGAGGTTCTACTTTCTCACTTATGGAGGGCACATTTAGCTTCTATGACAATTAAAACAAGGGACAGAGTACATGAAAACACCTGTCATCTCAAAACAGGCTAGCTTACATAAAGGTAGTCTCTAATTGGCTTACGGTTTGGGATGGATTGCTCAGAATAGTTTGGTTTTGATGGTATTCCTGCAAATGATGGTTTGTACATAGCTTCAACAGTCTAGAAAGAGAAAAAATATTTAAGAATAACCAGCATCAAATTTGACAATATAATAATCAACATTGCTACATGATACAACACAAAGAGCACAGGTTTCTGAATTATTCAGATGTAGATTCAAACCCAAGTACTGCCCTATACTAACCTACATCCCTCTCATGGGGTGAGGATTATGATGTGACAGAGATATTCCAAAATGCTACTTCCCTTACCTCTAATTGAGTGTGAATCAAGCACTATAATATCC
>PVJS01046155.1:0-15934 GCA_004027185.1 Glis glis | reverse complement strand
CTGGCCACAAACCCGGATCCTCTGGTCTCCACCTCCCAAAGTACTGGGATTACAAGCGTGCGCCACCACGCCTGGCTAAGTGTTATCTTAAAAAGAAGCAAGATGCTCAATCCTAGAATAAGAAATACTATAAGCATGGAAATAATTGAAATAATGTTTTATTTCTTTGTGTGTGTGTGTGTGTGTGTGTGTGTGTGTGTGTGTGTGTGTGTGTGTGTTTTACTGGGATTGAATGTAGGGACACTCTACCACTGAGCTATATCCCCAGCCTTTTTTTATTTTTTTCATTTAAACAGGGTCTCGCTAAGTTGCCCAGGCTGGCCTCAAACTTGTGGTCCTATTTCTCTGCTTCCTGAGTGCTGAGATTACAGGTGTGTACCACCACACCTGGCTTTATCTTTTCAAGTGAAAGAGATATTTCCAAGTATATCATGTCATTTAAATCTCAGAAGCCCTAAAAGAGAGACATAATCACTATATCCACTATAGAAACTTGCTTAGTATCTGGCAAAATCAGAATTTAAGTCAGTGCAATCAGAATTAAACTCAAAAGCCATATAATTTCCATTACATGATGTGAAAATCTTGCTGAATTTCTCTATATAATACACATGATTACTAAAAAGAACTCTTCCCTACTAATAACATGTCCTGGGCACTTTTCCTTTAAAAACTCCAGCACAAACTAAATTATATTTTTGCACTCTAGACCTCAAGTTCATACTTTTCCAAATGGAAGGATCATAGTAAAGCAGCAGGATAAAAAAGGGCATCTTAGGACAAAAAGGACTGTGTTTATTTTAATTGATGTAGAAACATTTCATGTCCAATTATAAGCCACTCTATAAGCCAAAGAAAAAACAGTTATTGTTTTGATGGTTTACTATGATATTATGAAAGAAATCATCAAATCACATGACTCACAAAGAAAATGGCATCCTTTCACCAGATGGATAGTAGCAGCATATAATCAGGATTTTGAGATCAGATCTCCCCCATACACATACAGACTTTTGGAATGAAATTATGGGTCTGAGTCACATTTGTTTTTAGTTTCTTCCAAGTTCAAAGATTCTAGTCAGTGGTTTAACATCTAAAGTTTATGAGTTTCTTTTTCATTGAGTAAAAGAGACCATTTTGATTTGTTTATTGACTCAGTGCTAACTACTCCTATTAGTGTTACATTTAATGCTTTAACTGGGGTTTTTCATGTTTCAGGTTAGTTTCTCCTACGAGCAGACCAGACACAAGCATTTGAAAGCAAGTAGTTTATTTGGGAGGTAATGGCAGAACAATAGTAGGAGCAGGGCATGGTGGTGCACGCTTGTAATCCCAGTACGTGGGAGGCTGAGACTGGAGGATCCGGGTTTGAGGCCAGCCTCAGCTACTTGGTGAGGCCTCCGCAACTTAGTGAGACCCTGTATCAAAATAAAGAATAAAATATAGGTCTGGGGTTGTAGCTCAGGTAGAATGCCCCTGGGTTCAATCTCCAGCACTGCAAAAAAAAAAAAAAAAAAGAAGAAGAAGAAAGAAAGAAACACTAATAGGAAAATGGAAAATTGAGACAGGTAATTAAAGACAATGAAAGGTATGTTCATAAAGCAAATTACCATGATAAGCAACTATAGTTGAGATAAGTTCATAAATTATATATTACCAGTTAGCAATGAAATAAATCCAGAAGTTGAGATTGAGCATTTATAAACATTTAGAGAAAGCTGTCATTGACATTATATAAAATGAAATTTTATTGTATTCCACAAAAGCATTGGTTAGAAACAATTAAAAAAAAGTGTACCTCAAAGCTGATGGGTTATGATGAGTTATAGAGCAGATGTCTCAGCATTAACTTGCCCAAAGAGTGAGTGAACTGCAGGGTTTGCCCATATAGGCAGGCCATTATTTTAGTGCAGATACTGTGATGTATTAATAAGTCGTTTCTCTCAGTCTTATGTGCATATAGATGAAACAGATAAAGAAAAGCAGATATTGGCTTTTAGAATTTGGATAGGGCATCAACAACATCTGTTACAACTTGTTTTTGTTTTGTTTTGTTTCCTGAAAGCAATCTATAAATTAATCTAGAAATAATCATATGTCTAGGGCATGAAAACCAAATGGAATCAGTAGAGATGATATTTATTGGACATCCTTTGAAAAACATTATTTCTTCCTTGATCTTGCCATTTTAACTACTTTCTTAGAGAATCACCCATTATTGATAAGATTATGACAAAAATGTTCTCACTCCTTTCTCTACCACACATTTACACCTTATTTCTAGGATTATTTGAACATGCTAAAAATAAACAATCAGGGGTTTCTGTTTCCTGTATGGTGGTAGAAACTCCTAAAAGAACAGTAGTCCAATAGAAGAGAATCTATAAATTCAGACAAAATACTAAGAGAAATAAAATAAAATTCTCCCTGAAGGCTCTGCAAAATGAGCAAAAGCCAGTAGACTTTGGAGAAATAGATAATTTTATATACTAACTGCAAAAACAGAAAAATTAAGTTTGAAAAACTGTTCATTTATGATAGTATAGAAAAACATAAAATATTCCTTACTAAATTTAAGAACACACATAAGACTTCTATGCTGAAAAATTATAAACTATTGCTGAACAAAATAAAATAAAGCCAAAAATAAGCAAAACAATATACCATGTTCATAGATTGGAAGATTCAATATTGTTGTGTGTCAAATTCCCTTAGATTCATCTACAAATTCAGGACAATCTCAATTAATACCTGAAGTTGTTAATTTTTTGCATAACTTGACTAGGTTAATAGATGCTCATAGAGGTGATAAAACATCATTTCTAGGTGTGTCCCTGCAAGTGTTTCTAGAAGATATTAGCATTTGAATCAGTCTACTTAGTAAAGTAAGTTCTGCTCTCACCAATGTGGATGGGCAACATCCAACCAAGAGGGCCCAGATAGAATGAAAGAAGAAGGGTAAATTCTTTCTCTCTTTTCTTGAGTTTTTCCTGCCTTAAAAAAGAATTCCTGGTTCTCAGCCTTTTGGCTTACAAGCCTTGCACCAACCCCTAGTCTTTTACAAACTCCTGATTTCCCGAGTTCTTAGGACTTGAGAGTTAGAATTCTGGTTTCCTTAGTTCTCCAGATTTCAGACAACATATCATGCGACTTTCAGGCCTTCATAATCACATGAAGCAATTCACATAGCAATTTTTCTCTTATATGCCTACATATATCCTATTGACTGTTTTTCTCTGGACAATCCTAATACCAATGAATTTGCTGGAGATATGACAAAGCTTTCTAAAGTGCATACGGAAATGCAAGCGAATCAAAATTTCCCAAGCCTAATTATAATTGAAAGAAGTTAGAAGACTTATATAAGATGACTGCAAGATTTTTTTTATAAAGCTATAGTAATTAAAACAGTTTGGTTACGGGCAGAAAGATCAGTGGATGAGAATACAAAGTTTCAAAAGTGAAACCCACATTTTTATGGTCAATTAATTTTTGACAGAGGTGGCAAGGAAATTCAATGCGGAAAAGTAATTCTTTCAAAATGGCGTTGGAATAATTTGACTATATGGAAAAAATTAACATCAACTCTTACTTTACCTTATACTACAGATAATAATTAAGACAAAATGGAACTTAGACCCCAAAGTAAGAGCTAAAAGTAAAAAATATCTAGACAAAAACAAGAGAAAATGCTTGTGACTTTGGGGTAGGCACGTATTCTTAAGTAGAATAAAAACAACATGAATTGTCAGAAAAAAAATTGAACAGTTATACATTTATGAAATTAAGGACTTTTACTCTTTAAAATATACTACCAAGAAAATGAAAAGGCAAGTCACATAATTGGAGAGGACCGGAATGTAGCACAGTAGAGTGCTTGTCTAGCATGCATGAATCCCTGGTTTCTATCTTCAACACCAAAGAAGAAAAGAAAAAGGAGAAAAATATTTGCAATATTTATGTTTTATATTTGACCAAATGCATTTATCCAGATGATGTAAAGAACACTTATAACTAATTTAGAGTAAAAACAACCCAATAAAAATATGAGTAAAAGATTTAAACAGATGTTTAACAAAAGAAGTTTATGAGTGGCCAACAATCACATGAGACAATGTACAAAATAATTAGCCATTAGGGAAATGAAAATTCAAACAAAGAGGCATTATCACTCATCTACCCATGGAATAACTAATAAGATAAAACAGATTCATAAGAGGGAGTATTGGTGAGGATGTGGGCAACTGAAATTCTTGTATGCTACTGTTAAGAACGTGGAATGACACTGCCAGTTTGGAAAATGAGTTGGCAGTTCCTTATAAAATTAAAGATGCCCTTGACCAACAACCCAACCTTTCCATTCCTTCCCCCCCCAAAAAGAAAACATGTTCACACAAAGACTTGGTCACAAATATTCACAGCAGCTTTATTTCTAATAGTCAAAACCAACTACAGCATCTACTTGAGATGCAAAATGCTGCAAAAAATCCCTTTTAATCTAACAATGAGAAAAAAAAATCAGATAAAAAAATCATAGCACTCCTTGAGCCTTTAGAGAGCAGAGGTTTCAAGGCAACCAGTAAACTGATTTCAAAGGACAAGCAGCTCCAAGGAAAGATGATACTTGAACCATTTCACTTTCAGCAGAGCATGGGAGGAAGAGGGGGTTCCCATACAAGCAGGTTTTTAAATAATCAGCTTGAATTATGACAAATTCTTAAAAGTCAAAGGCAGGCTAGAGAGACAGTTTAAAATAGGCAAGGGCCTTCATTTCTGGTTCTTCAAGATGAATGAATAATGAGTGTGACCTGCCAACGCCCTCACATATCCAGAAGATTCTAATTTTCTGGCCCTCATCTCCTCGCCCTTTTCTAAGTCTAATTCTGTGATTCTTGTTGTGCTTGGAAAACTACGCTTAGTTTTTTCCCAGCATTAAAAAGTGGCCTCCTGACATAGCTGGTACTCTGCCAGCTTCTTTTTTAGGTACAGAATAAAGAGGCTCTTCCTCCTGGTAACCCCCAAATTTGGGCACCTATTACAGTGACAGTTTTCTCCAAGATAGGTAAGTTTTACTAGAGATACTACAGATTTCTAGCACTAAACTAAAATCCTTAACTTCAATTCTTTGGCTTCCCCTCCTTATAAAGCCAAAATGGTTCATCTGTAATGGAAAAACATTTTTACTCCCCAGAACAGAGGTTCTCTTCCTCCCAAATACAATAAACATACTTGATGCAAAGAAAACCATTTTAAGCAGATTTGTGCTGCTTCTCTCAAATTCAGCTTCCTAATTACCTTGCAAACCTTCCAAACTTAATTAAAAGTCTGTCTTCTTCAAAGACCATTTCCCAAATGATTGGAAGAGTTTTTTTTCCACTCCTAAGGCAATAAACACAGCAACATGCATTAGTATTAGTATTGTGTGCATTAATTCTTAAGTTCCTTGAAGAAAGAGCGAAATTCTGTTTAATTTACATATCATTTATTTAAGGAAGAGAGAAAAAATAAGGATAGGATTTGGAAAAGTAGGGAGAGAAATAAGAGAAACAATTAGAAGGAAGGAACAAAGAAAAGAGAAGGAATCAAGGAAAGAAGGAAGCAAAGAAAAGAGAGGGGTCGGAAAGAGGGAAGAAAGGAGGGAGAAAATGGAGGGAGGTAGAAGAAGGAAGAGGAGGGGGGCTGGAGCTGGGGAAAGAGAGAAAGAATGATGAAGTCCTGACTGGACAGGAGTAGAAATGTTTCAAGTAGTCTCCTGGGAAAGGTGTTTACAAACACAGTAGCCTAGTAAGAAGGAATTAGAAGTTCACATCAGAGTTATATATTATTTCAGTTTGATTGTCTAAGTACTTATGCTTACACCAAATGCTGTTCACCTGAAGATCACCTACATTACAATACAATATGAGACATAATGAGGCCCTTCTGTGATATTCATGAAGGAGGCTCGATGCTCTGATCAGCTGATAGTGATGATAGTTTACAGAGTCATCAATTCTTTCCAACAAAGTGTCTACTATTTGAAAAGCAAATGGTGATGATAAAACTCAAAACTGAATGCTTGGTACCGGGGCCTCCCAAGTGATGCTGGTGATATCGGTACACGCTGCTATACTTCTGGTGGCTTAGGGAATTCAGTCAGAAGAGCTTCCAGAACCATCGCCAGATGTGAAAGAGGTATGCCTGAGCCAGGAGTAGCTGCTAGTCTCAGGAGCCACATCCCAGGGGTTGAAAAGCCAATGGCCATTTTGTTGCTAGACTCTGAGAAACCCTACACTTTGTAACAGACAATAGGCAGACCAGTAATAGGGGCAGACTCTGAACCTGTGCTTTACGGTTTCTATGGAAAATTCCCTAGAAAACATGGGAAAGTTATCAACATGCTCCAAATATGAAGCTCTGTTACAGCCCTTTCCCTGAATGTGGCTCAGGGAGGATATATAATCACCCAAGTCCTGGTGAGGATTCGTGTTTCCACCCTGGCTCCATCTTTTCTTTACTCTAGTTGTCATGAAGACCAATCCATGGGCCAGAGTAGGGACAGCAGAATGGTGAAAGTCAGAGGTAGCCTCCATGCCTCGCCAGATTCTGCAAAGTTACTTGCCTCTGTCGAACTGCTGTTCAGAATCCAGAAGGGAGGGTGAGGTGTCCAGAGCAACTGCATTAAACCACAAGGTGCCCTGCAGTCCCAGGAGAAGCCAAGAGCCAACGCAGCCAGGTCCCTTGCCCCTCGCTGTTGCTCCCTCTCTGGTGTAAAATGAGAGTCCAACACGAGCTCCTGCATGCATCTGGTGTGCCAGGAGGGATCACCAGCTATGGTTTTGGAAGCAAAATGCATGTTGATACTCTCTAAAAATAAAGAGGGATATAATGAATGCCTGGGAAGTCTGAGAGAATTTATTGATTAATAATCTTCGAAAGGTTCTTTAATAATAAGATGTATGTAATTCTAATTTGTTTTAGGTATTTGTCTAAAAATCTACAGAATATATATTTATTAAGCTTGAATTACTGTGAATTTTTTGGGTGTGGCACTGGGGTTTGAACCCAGGGGCATTCTACCTCTATTTTATTTTTCATTTTGAAACAGGGTCTTGCTAAGTTACCTTGCACTGACCTCGAAATGTGTGGTCCTCCTGTCTCAGTCTCCCAAGTACTGGGATTACAGGCATGTGCCACCTTGCTCAGCTTATTGTGAAATATCTGGTAGAGCACAATTTACTCAAAAAGAGAACTTAAGGGTTTTCTTCTTCATTACCTACACATTTTTAGTTTTGCTCCAGGTGAACAGAGTTGGATAAATAGCTAATATTTTGAGCTCATGGAACGGTTTGGAGAAGGTACAGCTTTCTTCTTTTTACATACTCGATTTAAAAGTTTCTAAATGTAATCTTTTTTTTTCTTTTTGCAGAACTAGGGATTGAACCCAGAGGTATTTCACCTCTGAGCTACACCTCCAGCCCTATTTTTTATTCTTTATTTTTGGAACAGGGCCTCACTAAGTAGCTGAGGCTGGCCGCGAACCCATATCCTCCGGTCTTAGCCTCCCAAGTACTGGGATTACAAGCATGCGCCACCACGCCCGGCTAATGTAATCCTTTATAATGCTCCCAGACATCAGCATAAGCAAAAAAAAAAAAAAAAAAAAAAATGTGAGTGTCTTTGTTTAGCAACAGTTTGAGTTTGAGCAACACTGCCAGTAACCTTCTGATGTACTATAGTTCAGTTTTCAATTTTAAGTTTGATAATAGGTATAAAATTAAAACCATGTATCACACTACATATTTTTCTATGGCAGAAGCATAAGGAAGAACTTTCTTACAAAGAGAGGTATCCAAAGGTGGAGATTGTTAGGATTCGCCAGCTGTCACGGGTGTGCGAGAAGGTGGAGGGATTTTAGACCTCAGTGACTCTGGGGCTCTTTTGACTTCTAAAATTAGATGTCTGTGAATTTCTGGTTCATTTGCCTCAAACATGAATGTTTCACTATTTATTCTATTCTGAGTGCTTATTTCCCACAACCGTCAATGTTCTCCACTCTGAACACTTCTGCTCTGCATGTCTGCTTGTCCATGGGGACTTTTGATCATCTGCCCATTATTCTTCCCTTCATGTCTCCAGCTTTTATGTTCCTGCTCCAGCCCAGGAAGGACAGACAAGTCTAGAAATGACTGGCAGAAGCAGCAGGAAGTGAGGGACATAGGAAGTGAGCAGGAAATAGCCTTTTTTAACTTCAAAACATATCGGGCTAAGGACAGCAATGGTGGGAAAGTTCTAAACCGGACACCAGGATCCTGTAGCTCTATGCTTGCTATTTGTGACATGGGAGTCATGTGTCTCCTTCGTGGAAGTAGTTTGTCTTCTGAGAGATTTTCTTCCAAGTCTTTGTCTTCCCACCTTTCTACACACACTTACTGCTCTCATGCTGTCTCTTGGTTGCCCAACTTCTAGTCACTGATGAAACTTAGGTATCTGTTTGTCCATTCTCTCAATCCTTATTTCCGAGGCGAGGTACTACCAACAAACTATTCCTAGCAAGGAGTATTCATGGCTGATGTGATCTCTCTTTGCATATAATGAATTTGCATCCCATGAAAGAGTATTATCCTAATCACTCTCTTCTCTAAAAAGCAGTCCATGGAGGGGATCATTTGGAAGCTGTCTGATGACACTCATAGATGCAGGTAGGCAGTTACCCATCCTGTCTACTTTTAGGTACCAGTTTCCCCCTACTCCATTTGGTTCTTAGCATTGAACCCAGAGGCATTCTGCCTCTGAGCTACACCCCGAGCCCTTTTCATTTTTTGTTTTGAAACAGGGTCTCGCTAAGTTGCTGAGAGTCTCACTAAGTTGCCGAGGCTGGCCTTGAACCTGCGATCCTCCTGTCTCAGGCTCCCAAGTACTGGGATTACAGGCATGTGCCACCACGCCTGGCTTAGGCACCAGTGTGAAGAGTGTACAGCCCCTCTGTCCATTGCATCTTTACCTTCTCCCAAATGACGCTGGTATCCAGTGTGGCTGCTGGGAGGGTAAGAGGAAGCTGTGACTTGGTATGGATGGCCTCTTTCCAGTGGTGCTAACAATAGATGCAGTGGCAGAGGTGACCCAGGAAGCACCTGTGGGTCCCAAAGTACTACACAGTGCAGGTCTGAAGCCACAGAACTGGTAAGTGACAGAGCCTGGACTCTAGATTAAATCAGTTTGCTCCAAAGCAAACTCTTCCTCCTGAGGGTAGTAGCATATCTGTTTTTTTATGTTGTTAATTTATTTTCTCTGCGACAAAGGAAAGGGGGTAAAAGGGAGGGGAGAGGAGACCCAAAGAGAATGAGGCTGGGGAGGGTTCTTGAAAAAATGGGAATTTGGGTGTGGTGACACACGCCTGTAATCCCAGTACTTGGGAGGCTGAAACAGAAGGATCACAGGTTCAAGGTCAGCTTCAGCAATTTAGTAAGACCCTGCTGAAAAATAAAGAATAGAATAGGACTGGGGGTGTAGTTTGGAGACAGGATGCCTCTGGGTTCAACCTTTAGTGCCAAAAAGAAAAAAGAAAAATGGGAAGGAGCATGGAAATAGAAGTGAGAGCCTCTTGGATATTCAGATTTTCAATTGACAAATAACCGGTGTTCTTTAAGCAAAAAAAAAAAAAAAAAAAAAAAAAGTCTTTGCAGACAAAATTCATGCCGGTAAGTAATGTTGATTTTCAGCTGTATCAGATAGAAACAAGGTGCTCTCCAGCCCCCATCAGTGGAAATGCTATGAGCAGCTGAGGGCCTCTGTTGTCTTGCCCCAGTGTAGGGAATGTAGCAATTGCCCCCAGTGCAGGAGAGCTGGCCTCTGGGCTTTGCAAGCACAGCATCTCTCATGAAAACAGGTTGTACTTTACCCCTTTTGTGCTGAGATCAAAATGAAACTCCCTGACTCCTTCCAATGTCCCTATGACTGGGTAAGAATAATGACCAGTGTGTCCCGTGTTTGAATAAAAATGGCCTGAATGTAGATTTTCGAGTTCGGTGTTGTATTTCCCTGAAGAGAACTCTACTTCAGACAAATAAGGAAATGTATGGAAGCAACACAAATGGGCTCACAGGGTGGCAGTCACTAAGACTCAAGATGAGAGTACTTAACTGAAGCCCTGGGACAGCAGGGGAATGAGAAAGACTGCTCATTGGTGGGGAAACATAGCAGGCCTTTATTTCCTTTCCTTCTACATAACTGCTAGGACCCTCTCCCTTAGCGGGAGGAAGCTGTTGACTACCTAGGTTTTCTGGTATGGATTCTGCCTACATTCGATCAATTGGTATGACCATAATCTTGAATCATACGGTTCTGAATGCCATCATCCCAAAGGTCAAAATCTCTGAAGTCTAAAATGCAGAAAATTATAATCCCAAATGATTAAAATTTAGGATGTTGAAATTCTGAAAGCCCAAATTTCCAAAACCTTGAAATTCCATGAAAAAAGGCTCTATAAAAGGCGTAGAATGCAAAATTTTGAGGGAGGGATTGGATATATGATACAGCAAAAACCCACTTCAGTTTAAAATATGTCATTTTAGCCGGGCGTGGTGGCACAAGCTTGTAATCCCAGTACTTGGGAGGCTGAGACAGGAGGATTGCAGGTTCGTGGCCAGCCTCAGCTACTTAATGAGGCCCTCTGTAACTTAGTGAGACCCTGTTTCAAAATAAAGAATAAAAAATAGGGCTGGGGATGTAGCTCGGAGGTAGTATACCCCTGAGTTCCATCCCCGGTACCACAAAAAATAAAATATGTAATTTTTCTGCATTGGCTTTCCTTCTAGCTGATAAAATTCCAGGAGTTTTTAATGAATTAAAGCAGCATTTGCCTGAAGAAGCCAACAAAGTTACTGACTGGTTCAAAAACAATTATGTACACAGTAGGATAAGAAGACACTTAGGCAACGGTGTTGCTGTTCCATCAGCAGTATTGTTTTCACTAAATTTGTGGTCTGGACATGAATGCATGCAGAATGAATTTCCAAGTACCCAGAAAACACAGAAGCATGACACAGAAGTTGGGAAAATCTGATGGGGAATGCTCATGTTGGTATATATCAAATCACATAAGAATTTCGGAAAGAGCAGCACCAACACATAGCCAATAAATGCGAACATATTCTCCAAGTAGAGCCATGCCCTGAAAGAAAAAAAGCAGTTACTCATCATGATGCAAGTCTTAAAAATATAGTTAGTTAATGATTGTGAAAGTCCGCTGTTGTGGACCACCTCCGTGCATTTGCTCATAGTCTACTCCTATAATATACTTTGTCATATGTTGAATTTTCTTCTGTCTTTTTTAGGATATTGTTCATTATTTAAAATTGTCAGCATCATTTTTTATAATTTTCTACACTTTGTATTTCATGTTTGCATCATTTGCAACACTGCAGGTATAAATGGTGAAAAAAAACTTTTAGAGAGTTCTAATTTGTCTTGTACATTTTTTGCAAATCTGACTCCACAAAAGTACACTTCACGATGTTGTCTCCATGTGTAAGCATGGCGCTTGTATATAAAATGTTGAAACTTCCTCAATAAATGTACCTATGCATTTGTGAATACTAAAATTTCTAGAGACCTTGGCTCTTTGGGCAGCTGCACATGTCATGGTGTTCCATCATGGCTGTTGATCAATCTCATTAAAAGGCTTCGCTTGTCCACATGGTATTTTAGATAACCACAATTATAAAGCTGGGTGCACAAAACTACTAACCATAGTGTGTTTTTATACATTTAACCTTTTCACTTTTTGATCTATTTTCTTCCTTTTTCTTTTCTTTTTTTTTTGGCAATACTGGTGATTGAACCAAGGGTACTCTTCTACTCACAGCCCTTTTCGTTTTTATTTTTATTTTGAGACAGGGTCCTGCTAAGTTGCCCAGTCTGGGCTCAAACTTTCAATCCTCCTTCCTCAGCCTCCAAGTCACTGGGACATTAGGGGTGCTACCGTGCCCAGCTTGATCTAGATTTTATGAATAAATTTCATCTGCTGTTTTACCCATGAGACTATTGTTAGTATACCTGAGTATTCATGCTTGAGAAATATGTATTTTTATTATTGCTTATTGTGTAGAGTGACCTGTGTTTTGTCCTGTTTTCAGTTCTTTTTTTTTTTTCAAATAAATCAGAGGTACAGCAGGTTCCCCCTTGACTGGAAAATAAAATATTTTCTGAGTTCACCACAAGACAATCAATTGAAACTTCTAAATTCCTTTATGTTCTTATTAGCACATGGGACCTGGCTGGCTTAATCATAAAACTCTATTAGAAGGCCGGGTGTGGTGGCACACGCTTGTAATCCCAGTACTTTGGGAGGCGGAGACTGGAGGATCCGGGTTTGTGGCCAGCCTCAGCTCTCTCTCTCTCTCTCCCTGTCCCTCTCTCTCTCTCCCTGTCCCTCTCTCTCTCTCTCTCTACTTAGTGAGGCCCTCTGCAGCTTCGTGAGACCCGGTTTCAAAATAAAGTATAAAAAGTAGGGCCGGGGGTGTAGTGCGGAGGTAGAACGCCCCTGGGTTCAATCCCCGGTACCACACACACAAAAAAAAATCCAAAACAAAACAAAACAAAAAACTCTATTAGAAACTACAGGATAGAGAAAATTCCAAATACAGTGTATGAAAAAGGATCCAAGATGGTTGCTCCAATCATTACATCTGCCTTCCAACTAGTGGGAAGAAGAATGTGGAGGGGAAGAGTGCACCCACCCCTTTGGGGGAAGTAATATGTCAGGTAATAAGCCACATACTCAAGTGAGTTAAGTGAGCAGAGCTTAACAAAAGAATGTTGAAGAGAGTGAGAAGAGTTAGATCAAAGAAACAAGGATAGCCCAGGTAGCTGAGACTACCCCCTGAGAGAGCTGTTACCACCACTTGGCATGAAGGGACAAGGAGATGGAGGAATGGCTACCTTAATCTACAGACAGAACTATAGCCATAGGAGAGGGTCGACAGGCAGGAGGCTTGTTTTTTATGAAGAAATGTATCATGCCAACATAGAGCCTAGTACAACAGAGGAGAGATTTTTTTTCAAGTGACTTTATAGTAAACTACTTTGAATATAAATCCCTAGTTGCAAACACACTGGGAATGAAAAGAACTGCAAATAAATCATAAATACACTCAATAATCTTATAGTTAGTAGTATCCCCCAAACTCTCTACCATCCCATTTTCAGGGATCTCCTCTTGGTGCTTCCTTGGCCAAACAGAAATGTAAGTCAGAATCAAAAAATCCTAGTTCATGATACAGAAAGAAAGATGGAGAAGGGGTCATGGTGATTTAGAGGGACAAGCAGAGCAAGCCCAGGATTTGTTCTCTTATTCTCATATAACACTTAGGCTTCCATATCATTGGCCAGAATTAAGTTGCATGGCCACATACAAAATGTGATAGCCTATCTGATGGGCTCTATGACTGGTACATATCAGTTTGCTCATTATTAAAGGAGAGGATCAGAATGGATTCAGAGAGGCAATTATCAATCTCTGCAATGTAGGCTGTTTCCTGGTATATTTATCTATCTACTGTCTTTAAAGAAATGGACATATTTTAATAGTGACTGTTCACTATTACCCTATTACCATGTGTCCTACTAGCCTTTGGTTACTACTAAAATCTACCTTTGAATCCAGCCTGTGCCTTTATTTTCAAGGGAGGTCAAAGGGCATAAGGAACCATTCCTAGACAAATGGAGAATACTCTTTGGTATATCACTGAAAGTAACCCTCCTGAATCTAGCTTCCTGGACCTCAGAAATGCTTTTCAGTGAGAAAATAAGTATGATATTCCTGCGACCATCTATCATCTGCAGTCAGCCAGGGTTTGCATATGTCGCGTGGTGTACAGAACATAGAAGTCCTCCAATATCTCATGCATCTTCTGCCCTCTGTACTGACTGACAAGTGTTCCATTTAGTGCTCCGGAACTCCTTACACTATTAAAATGTAGTGTGGCTCACATCTTTTTCCTTTTTCTACTGATATTCTTTATGCATGTTAATGTTTGTGAATTCAAAATCAGGTTAATGTTCTACTAAAAGTAGGAAGACTCTGGAGGAAACTTACAGGAAGAAATGCCAAGCTCTGTAGGTAGAGAGTTTTATTTCTGAATGTTTTCACCCATGAGGAACAGGCACTGAGGTTCCTGAAGTCCTCCATGTGGGGTCCTTGGCCTAAGTGCTTGATGATCTTACATGCTGTAGGAATGGAAATTCAGCTACTAAAATAGCCCTCCAATAACCTTCCTGAAACAAGATCTTAACAGGCATAAGGAACATATTTAGTCTTTTAATAAAATATTTTTGTATGTCTTTTGTGTGTGTGTGTGGTACTAGGGATTGAACACAGGGGCATTCTAACTCTGAGCTACACCCCCAGACCTTTTTATTTCTTATTTTTGAAACAATGTCTCGCTAGGTTCCCAGGAGTCTAATCACACTGCTAAGGCTGTCCTCGAACCTGCGATCCTCTTGTCTCAGCCTCCCAAGTATTGGAATTACAGGTGTGCACCACCACGCCCGACTTGTATGTCCTTTTAAAACATACTATTCATAGATAGTTGGGCCTAACAATATCTAGCTAAATGAAGACTGCCACAACCCAGAATATAAATCTTATCTTAAAAGAGTTTATGCATACAGATAGAAAAAGAGGAAATGAGAAATAGATGTGGAATATGATAGAATAGCATATTTAATATGCATCTCAAAAGTTGGGTTCCATGATAAAAAGTCAGATACCTGAAACTTTTTTTCATACAAGTCAGTTTGCTTTGCAAGTGACACGGGAATCTTGGGAGTGAGCACTCATCTTTACCTTCTCCAGTGAGTTGAGGAACAAAGCACACCAGAATGCCTCACTGGCAGATGTCTGATAAGAACTGAGTTGCATTTACACATGACGGCAGGTCTGCACAACTGAAATTAAACTGCTGTATCACATCAAAGTCTACAAAGTTGAAAAAAAATTGTTGGACCTTTCTTATTTTCTCCCAAGAGATTCTATAGCAAATCATTATTTTCCCTCCATCTATCTCCCCAATTTCCACTCCTCTTGTTTTCATAAATTAATAGAGCAAAATATCATCAACACTAAAACTAATTTGGTCTTGTGACTGAAACTACACAGAAGATTAAATTGTCAGTTAACAAAAGAGTGATTTAAACACCATGCCTCCCCCCTTTTTGTATTCCCTGATGAATCCTTTGACAAGTTGCCACCGAAGTGGCTCAGTGTAAAAGAACAGTATTGGTGTGGACACAAGGCAAGAAGCTCAGTGACCACCATGAGCCCAAGTGAACAGACCCGTTTCCAATGCTTCCTAATTATGTGTGACATGATGACAGGAGGTTTATAAATGGGAAAGGTGATGTTACTGGCCTCCTTCTATACCATGCACACACAAACAATTACATAGAAATGTATTCAAACAATACTCCTAGTTTTGTCGAATATGAAAGGGGAAATAAAAGAACTAATTGGGGATAAAGTACAATGGAATGGCAAACATTAAGATGTCTTGAAGTTGTGGAGAAGACAAACGGAATGAAGCAGCACCCTCCCCCACCCTCAAAGATCATCAAAACATGGGAGAAAGGCTATTTCTTTCTTTCTTTTTTTTCTTTGTGGTACTGGGGATTGAACCTGGGGGCATTTTACCTCCTAGCTACACCCCCGGCCCTATTTTTTATACTTTATTTTGAAACCGGGTCTCACAAAATTGCAGAGGGCCTCACTAAGTAGTTGAGGCTGGCTGCGAACCTGGATCCTCTGGTCTCCGCCTCCCAAGTACTGGGATTACAAGTGTGCACCACCATGCCTGGCAAGAAAGGCTATTTCTGATATCAGGATCTATAAGAAAGCAAGAGAGAGAGAGAGAGAGAGAGAGGAGAGAGAGAGAGAGAGAGAGAGAGAGAGAGAGGA
>PVJS01046154.1:0-15935 GCA_004027185.1 Glis glis | reverse complement strand
ATATTTCAATGTATATACACATTTTATTTGTGTTTGTGCATGGTACTAGGAATTGAACTGGGGGGCACTCTATCTCTGAGCTATGCCTGCAGACCTATTTTATTCTGGAACAGAGTTTTGCTAAGTAACTATGGCCTGGCCTCGAACCTGTGATCCTCCTGTCTCAGCCTCAGAAGTACTGGGATTACAGGTGTGAACAATCACTTCTGGCTACACTGTATATTTTTCAAATCATGCCGTGTGTGTGTGTGTGTGTGTGTGTGTGTGTGTCTGTGTGTATGTGTGTGTGTATCCAGCTCATCAAATGTTTTTCATTTCTATATGGTGAAAACATTTAAACTCTTCTAGCTTTTTAAAATATATAGGACATTATTATTGCCAATAGTCATAAAGAATTTCTTATTATCTTTGACATGCAGTTTTGTCAATCAACATTATTGAAACATTTTAAGAATATCAAATTCTTAGAGTATCTGAAGATGATATATATTTTTATGAGACTATTTTAATATTCTCAGATTTTTTATTATATGTATCTGTGCTACAAATCCATTCAGGGATGTAGAGTCTCTCAACTGCACATAAAACTGTCTAAAACTACTAACGAAACTGAATAGTGGCTTTATAAGTTTATAGTAAAATCATAATCATGATGTAGTGAAAATGAGGGAGTAAAGTGCATTAATTTCTTGTCTGGTTATCATTTCTTTAGTTCTATCGTTGATTGTTTAGATTGTTATGGCTGCTAATTGAATTTTATTTTAAAACATATACACTGTATTTGGATCAGTGGGAACTGCTTATGAACTCTGCAGATGATGACATAATTATCTACTTAGTTTTGTTTTTATAAACGATTTTAAAATTTCAGCAATCACAGTTTTGTCTAATTGTAGTGTGGATGTCAGCACTTCCTCTTCAAATAGCACATTTTTTTCCTACTGGAGTTTAACAGTTCTCCACTTCCTTGCTTCACCAAGGAGGATAATAAATATGATGTAGAGCTTGCATTTATCCCCTCTTCTGGTCTGTCTTTCCATTTGTGGTGAAAAAAGAAATAGCTAGAACCTTATAAAAACTATACTAAGTAAAAAATAAAACAATAATTAGTTAATTAAAAAAGCACTTCTCTGTTTCTTGCCCATGTTTATGGCATAACAATCCACTTGAAACACTTGTTGTGATACAAAAAACACCTTTCATCAAAGTGGCAAACTTAGCATTTTTTAGAATACTTACAAAATGATGTGTATATGTCATGTAAAGATACACTGC
This sequence comes from Glis glis, assembly GCA_004027185.1. Taxonomy (NCBI): domain Eukaryota; kingdom Metazoa; phylum Chordata; class Mammalia; order Rodentia; family Gliridae; genus Glis; species Glis glis. The sequence continues at coordinate 14,660 of PVJS01046154.1, read as the reverse complement.
TATTTTTGCAAGCTGATTCTATATAAGGTTAGAGCTTAAGACATTATAGAGGTACTCCAGATGAATTTCCAAGTTGGGATGAATTACTTAAAATGTGTTTTAGAAGTTAATAGCACCATTTTCAAACTTCTGATGAATTATTCTGCTAATTGCTATGTGGAACAAATTAAGAGCTGAATATGTGGAACAACTAAAATTGCATATATATATATATATCATATATATACCTGCAATATATATATGATATATATATCTGCAATATATAATATATATATTATCATATATATATCATATATATATATGATATACTAACAGGAAAAATCCTGCCTTCTCATATAAGAAGTCACAGAAAAACCAATGGGAATGTCCTCAGTTATAAAAACCATGTCCTAGAGTTAATGAGGATATGCAATTTTACAGTTTAAGAAAGAATAGCAATGATTTAAGTATTGGTAAAAGTGAGGGTGTGTGTGTGTGTGTGTGTGTGTGTGTGTGTGTGTGCGTGTGTGTGTGATATCCACACCTATGAGACAGGTACGTGATAAAGAAACTTCTGGATGTTGCAACTAGTTTGCATCATGCACACAGCACTGTTGACTGCTGGATGTAACTGTAGCACACAGATCACTTCGGTCCGTGGAAGTTCAAAGGGCTCACTTTAAATGAAAACTTTATACTTAGCGTGAACAAATACGTCTTTATATTAAGACAGACTCAATCAAAGGCATTTGGCCCTGCTCACCTCAAGTCGGCTCGGTGTTGACGAAGTTGCAAGCCAGATCTCCCCGGGAGCTCTGCTTTGGACCTTTAGCAAAACAAAACAAAATTATCCTGTCTCCATTGCTGATGGCAGTTTTTCTTGGCCTGACCCACACACATGCCACACACTCAGCAGTCCGTCAAGGTGAGTCAAAGTCCCACTGATCCTATGGCGGCGTGCCCGTTGCCTGGTTCTACCCTTGCTACGCATGCATAGGAAGTCCTGCTGTGCCAATCTCATTTTTTAATTCTTTGATAATAATAGTAGCAAGAGTAAATGCTTACTTAATGCTCACTCCGTGCCAGTCTCCTAAGTGCTTTGTATGTATCGAATTCTTAACAGGCAAGTACTATTAATTTTATTCTTTTATCGATGAGCAACCACCAGAGGGAAGTTCTCTTACCTCCGTTATACAGATGTAGTACTATTAGTTTCCCCGTTTTACAGGCCAGTGAACTGTCGCACAGAGAGGGTAAGTTTCGCAAAAGTTGCACAGGCTGATAAGTGTCTCCTGAACTCTTGCTGTAACTACTGCACTAGAAAGCCTCGATGTTGCCAGTTCTCCTAGATATTGTTGGTTTAGCTCTCCATGGGTTGAATTTCAGCTGACAGGGCATGATTTGGCTCTTGGTATGCTTTCTCTACTTGAAGTCTATTTAAAAACATCCTCTGGAAAAATAGCAGTCCTTGATACATCATCAATCATCAGTGTGTACCAGTGCGTGTGTGCATCCACTCACATGTGTGTGTGAGAACGTGTGTGCCCACAGTGCCTGCATGTGTGTGAGGGTGAGAGGGGTAGGGAAGGGCTATAGGATCCTGGAATGCTACCTTGTACAAATACCAAGATCGCTAATAAACAGATTAAGAGTGCCCAAGTCTCTCTACTCCTTCACAGCCCAGAGTCAGATGCACCAAAGCTAAACATTGTCTTGACTATGTTCTCCTCTCAAGGCAAACTAAGTGCTGATGTCACCGTGCACGTGCCCGGGCCACCTGACCCATCTGCAGTGGAGGATTAAACTAATTCTAGGGGAAACCTCTCTCCCACCATGCTATGGCTTGAATATGTGTGTCTTCTCCAAAATTCAGGCTGAAACCTAATAGCCGCTGTGATCATATTAAGAGGGGAGGCCTTTAGGAGGCGATTAAGTTATGAATGGAATTAATGATCTCTGAACAGAGGTATGAGGAAGCTGGCTATCTCTCTTGCCCTTCCAGCCCTTCTTCACACAAGGTTACAGCATTCGTCCCCTCTGAGCAAGGTGCATCTTGAAAGACAGAGACAGGCTGGGCATGGTGGCGCACGCTTGTAATCCCAGTACTTTGGGAGGCGGAGACCAGAGGATCCAGGTTCATGGCCAGTCTCAGCTCTCTCTCTCTCTCTCTCTCTCTCTCTCTCTCTCTTTTTCTCTCTCTCTCTCTAATTAGTGAGGCCCTCCGCAACTTTGTGAGACCGGGTTTCAAAATAAAGTATAAAAAATAGGGCTGGGGGTAAAAAAAAAAAGAAAGACAGAGACAGGTCTCTAGACACCAGACCTGCAGGCACCTAGATTTTGGACTTCTAGATTTCAGGACTTGAAAAAAATATATGTTCTTCTAAATTACCCAATCTGAGACATTTTGTTATAGTAGCAGAAATGGACACAGTAGGCAAATTACTTATGGCTTCACAAACAGTGAAATAAAACTGTGGAAGTAGAAAACTGGGGTACTATTATCTAACTTCAAATTCTGCATTGCTTTATATGGTTTTAATTTTCAGTTTTATTTGTAATTCATCACCCAGTCAGAGATTTGCAAATTCAAATCTAGGTAAGTATGACAGCAAAGATAAAAACATAAAATAAAACCTGAAAAATGTGTATCAGCCAACTATAGTATAGCATCTCTATCAAATTTATTTATTTCCTTATGTCCAGGTGAAAATAAAATAAAGGAAGCCCTATGACTATCTTGTTTTAGATAAAGTAAACTAATAAAAATGAGTTGGTTTGCTAACGTTTATCAAAATAAGACAATTTAGCATCAAAATAAGACAATTAGTACTTTAAGCTAATATCTTACACTAACACCTAGGATTTCCAAGGCATTATTCTGAGTATTTAGTATTTTGTAAACTAATTGAATCTTTGTAAGGTAGGTTTGATTTTTTTCCCAGGTTAAAGAAGGGACAGAGTGATCAAAATCACTCTGCCAGGCGGCAGGAAAGACAGGATTCAAATCCAAGTAGCACAGCCCAGAGACTTTGCTTTCAACCACTAGGTCCCAATTTCCTTTTCCTATAACTTCTGACATTGATGCTTGGGGGAGGGTTTACTCTCCATACTTTGTGTTTCCACAAAGCAGAGGGAATGTGAATGTGTGTGAATAGTACAGGCAACCTCCCTGTGCCTTCGCTGGCCCTTCCCAGGAGTGGAGGAAGGATGGTGCGTACTGGAGGGTCAGGCAGCAGGAGCTGCGTGCCCTGAGCGCAGCCTTCCAGGCGCATTTCTTTTCAGAACCTCTCTCTCTGCTGGGCAGTTCTCTTCTCTGTCCCTCTTTGCAGCCAGGGTACCTACTGTGTAGAGCTCTCAACCTGTCCAATGCCATTCCTGGTAACTGATGTGGGGTAAGGAAACAGCAGGCTCATCTAAAGCCACAGTCTTCAATCAGCTTGATTATTGACATTGTGCTGTGCACGTGCTTCAAAACTATTTCCAAACTTGGGAGCAAATGACAGGGTCCTAAACCTTGGTTCTCAACCTTCCCATTGTTTCCATGTCCTTGTCCGGTTCACTCTTCTGCACCTAGCATTCCTAGCAGTAGAGCAGTAAAACCAAATACAAATACGTCTGTGAGTTTAGAGGTGCCTTGCTAAGAAGCGTATTAGGCCCATTTTCTTAGCTCAGGTAGCAGCCCTGAATGATGTAGCTTAGCTCAACAGAGATCTCCACTGGATGGTTGGACTCATATCTAATGGTGGTCAAGCGGTCATCTTCCAGGGACTTCTGTGCATGTAATTTCTTTAGGGACTTCAAGTGTTGGCCAGGGTAGAGAGCATCCAATCATCCCTGTCTCCCAGGGGGATAGCTCATGGGGACAAAGTTAAGTGCTGGGTCCTCAGCAGCAGCTCTCTGTTTAAATCCTGATTCTATCCCAGGCAGGGTTTAGCTTTCTGGGGCTGAACACCCTCTGTTTCCTATTTGTACAGTGTAAATACAATGATGTGAACAAAGAGGAATTCGAATATGTGTTTTATTTATGGTAAGGGTTTAAGGAAGGACCTGGCTGACTTATGCCTCAGGGAGAGACAGGGCAATTATCCTGCTTTCTCTGGAGCTGAATATAAACACCCTCCTTTGCTTTCCTCCTAGTGGAGCTAGAGCAGCCTGTCAGCATGGCCTGGGGCAGGGAAGTCAGAGCATGGGGCAACTAAGGAGCTGGCCAGGGTCAGACCCTACCTGGTGGTTTCAGAAGCACCAGAAGCAGTAAGTGCACTCCTGGAGAAGTGGAGTTTGCAGGGGAGGGGAATCTATGCAAACACACGGCCTCCTTTCACTGCTCCTCCCCTTAGATCTCTTGTGGGGAGGAAGCTCTGTCTCTGCCCATGGAAAGTCAGGCGGCGCATGCATACTGTGATCACTCTCAGGTAACAGAAGGTCTGATGGTCCCCTTAAGTGGCGAGCACAGCCCCAACGTAGTCATTACAACTGCTCAATGCAATGTGTTCATTTATACTCCAATATTTATATTTAAGGGAAAGATTTTCACTTCCTCCAGCTGGGACTGACAGACTGTAGCCCCAGCCTGTTCAGAAAGCTAAGCGCTTCCTCTTGATTCCGCACCTCCTCGCCACTCCCTGGCTGCTGCTTTGGATGACTCTGGGATTGTCACTGGAGGAGGAGCTAAGGGGAGAGACAAAGAGGAAGGCTTTTATCTAGCTAGGGAGGTATGCATGGCTTCATGCTCAGTGGTCTGGGCAGACTTCCAAACCCACCTCTTGTCGTGGGTGCTTTCCCAAGTTTCTCGACATTCCTGCTGGAATATTCAACTGAACTCTCCGTGATATAGATGATCCATCTTTCTCAAGTCATCTGAACGCCCATCAGCCGCTTTCTGGTGGTCCTCTCATACCAACGGCCACTACGGGTCCCATTATCATTTTAGGTGGGCTTTTGAGAAAAGGGTAGATGGATCTGTATCTGTATGGTGTACTTTCAAACCACAAGAAAACTAAAAAAATTACTGTAGAATTGAAGAAACTGCAACATAGCTGGGCTTTCTTTTTCTGTCCTACTATTTATAACTGATACCTAGAAATATTTGTGTGTGTGTGTGTGTGTGTGTGTGTGTGTGTGTGTGGTACTGGGGATTGAATCCAGGGACATCCTACCACTGAGCTATGTCCCCAGCCCTATTTTATTTTTTATGTTGAAACAGGGTCTCACTAAATCGCTGAGGGTCTTGCTAAGTTGCTGAGGCTCTCCTCACATCTGTGAACCTCCTGTGTCAGCCTCTCAAGTACTGGGATTACAGGGTCCACTACCATGCCCAACAATTCCTAGAGATTCTTGCGCTGAGAGTCTTCCCCCATTTGTCAGGCACATATCCAAGAGATCAACCTACCCCCAACCACAAACTCCCAGAATTTGCCTCAAGCTCTCCAAGGGGCTCTGTTGAAGCTGATGGCTTGTGATGAGGGCAAAGAATTGAGACGGAGGATGGACGCACCCTCTCTATCAGCTATCTAATAATTTCTCAGGGAAGGAAAAAAATATCTCTTCTGATCATTACAATTTTGGTCATGTTAAATCATCCAGGGCTGTCTTAGGATGCACACTGAGATTATCTTGGACCAGCCCAGTTTGAATACACGGTATTTGGCTGGGTGCGATTCGTCCGCAAGTGGACATTCCAAGGGACCTGGTGTAATCTCTAAGGTGCGGTCTTTGATGTCCTCTCTACCTAGTAATGTCTAATCCCTCCTTCCTCCAAGCTTGTCACATGTCTGCTTCACTGACCTTCTTTATTACAACTCGTGACAATTGTTAGTCTCTGTGTTTGATTAACTTTTATGATGCCTTGTCTAAAGTTTCTATAAAAGCAAGGTGCTGGCTATAGATGGATGGGAGAATTTATCATCTCTATCTTCTCCCTGACCCCCCAATTATTAAGTGTAATTATTCTGCAAATTATTATATCAGACTTCATGTTATTATTGTGTGAGAAGACTATTGATCAGGAAGCTGCCTGGTGCAGCGACCTTCTGTGGCAGGAACCATGGAATAGTTTTCAGGGAGCTGCCTAAAAGCAGTAACCTTCCATGGCAGGACTACAGAGCAAGTAGCGTCCGCCAGAGAAACCCCAGTATTAAATAGAGATACTTCCTGCCTCAGGATGGGGTTACATTTACTGAGATGCAATCCCATCCTAAGTTAAAAAACAACATAAACTGAAAATGAGTTGAATGCATTAAAATCTCTGAAAGTCAAAGATTAGCAACACAGTACACTGTAGAGTCTCAGTTGTTCCTCCCAAAACCACAGGATCGACTGGGAGCTGTGGCTCCTGCCATTGCACAGCATCTTGAGAGCGTATCACATGGCATATAGCTAGCCTGCGAAAAGACCCCCGTTCAAAATTCACAGTACACCTTGAATGTATATCGCTTTTGCACCATTGTAAAGATAAAAAATCATAAATTGAACTATGCTCTCAGGAGCTGTCTGTATTTGATATGGGAGCTATCTTATTCATTTGATATTTTCAAGGTTTCTCAGCCACCCACTTTGAATTACTTAGAAGGTTGTCTGCCTCATCACATCCCTTGTTGCCTCAGTGAAAACATTTAATTTAACAGCCAGTTGCATAGCGTGTTCCATTTGTGGGCAGAAATATAAGGAGGGGGGGGAGAAGCATTGTTTTTCTTTAGAAATATCCATGAGCAAAATATGGAAAAATATGATTCTCTTCTCTTGGTGGAGAGAAAAGGGAGAAGAGAACACTGGTGAAGAAAGAAGATAAGAACTTCTTTATCACCACTTCTGAGCTGAGATCCCTCGTGGGTAGGAATGTGTAGAAAGAAAAGGATATCAAATTGAAGGGTTTCTACTTGGTACCCATTTTTCCAGTTTCTCACTAATCAGTTTGATTCTAATGGGGGCTGCAACAAACCCAGTGTGGATAATAAGCAAACACAAAGATGAACAAAGGCTCTGCACTCCTGGACTTACCTGTGTATGGAGTGGTCAATGAAGCTCGAATGCTGTGTGCATGTATGTCACTGTCAACATGATTTACATTAAGATGTGAGACTCTAATGCACCAATAAAAGCATATTAAAAAAAGGAAATCCAAATGGTACTTATTGACAAGGATTTCTGGGGAAGATTCTTGAGAGAGGAGCAGACTCCAGACTCTATCATTCCCACTTTACTATTCCCTCCTTCCAGCCTGGGATGGGAACTTGTCCCTGGAGGCGGAGAAGCCAACTTGAGACAGTGATTTAATATGCAGAAGGCTCATGGCAGCCTCCAACCAGGGTTCCTGAGTTGCAAATATCTGCTTCCAGACTGCTTGATACAAGAACAACTGTAAACCTTCATTTAAGTGTTTTTAGACAAATTTCATTATTGTTAAATAATAATGTTACAGATAAATTTTATTATTCTTTTTTTTTAATTGGTGCCTTGTGATCATACATCTTGATGGGTTTCAGGGTGGTAGAGGCATACATGCACACATAGGTCAATTAGCCCTCCTCCAATTCCCACCCCCATTCCTTCCCGCTTCTATCCTTCTCCTGCTCAGCATAGTAGTTGACTTTGAAATATTTGTGTATGTACGTCCTGTGCATTAGGGTGTTTGCCTCTTCTCCCCTCCCATCTCCCTCAGTTAGGTCACCTTCTTTACTCATCTGAGGTTTTCTCCATCTTTGTCTGGAGTCCCTTATATGCCCTATTCTCCCTAGCTTCTGCATATTAGGGAGAGCATTCAACTTTTCACTTTTTGTGACTGACAAATCTCACTAAGTATAATGTTCTCTACTTCCATCCATTTCCCTGCAAATGACCTAATTTTGTTCTTCTTGATGGCTGCATAAAATTCCATTGTGTACATGTCCCATAGTTTTGTAATCCATTCATCTGTTGATGGACGTCTTAAGTTATGTAGAATCTATGAGACTTTAGGTAGGTTCTCACATTTCTCTAGGTCTCATTTTTTCTTATTTGTAGAAGTAGATCTTACTAGTGCTATCTCAGAAATATTTTGAAGATGAGAAAGGCACCATAGAGCACATTTAGCACAGTTCCTGGTGTACTGGGATGAGTGGTGAATAAACCAAAGATCATTATTTATCTCTGTATAAATGTACATACTCCGTGAATCCAATTGGGAATATAAATTGTGAAAATATAGGTTGTGGCTGAGGAAAGTGGGGTATACAAAGAAACCCCAGCAACTACTTTAGAGTGTTTCTGATTAACTCTGATTTCTAGAATTTGGGGAACATGAAAACAGATAGTGGTAATAAACTTCAAAGTCAGCCAAATCCACTTCAGATAATTCTATGTAACAAAAGTGGGTTGTTTGCATAAAAAAGAGCTCATATCTTAAATTTTAAAAATTGTAGGGGTTATTTGAATTCACAGAGATTGCCATTTTTATGCTTACTTTTGCAATTGCATGTGTGATATGCCAAAATTTTGTTGATTTTTTTTAGTTATGATGCTACAGATGGTAACTGCCTTGGTTGTGACTACCTAGATTAAAATACCGGCATGTGTATACATGTATATCCATGACTATAAGCCTTTGAATTCTTAGTTTGAAATGAGGTCACTTTCCCATTAAAACTTAGCAGGAGGAACCTCTTAGGGCTTGGAAAGCAAGGGAAGACAGTGATTTTCTATTAATCCCTAACGATAGCCCATCAATTCAAGAAAATACTAAATTTCCCCCAGATTTGATAATTCTTTCTTTCTCTCTCTCTCTTCTCTCTCTCTCTCTCTCTCCCTTTTCCTCCTTCCTCTTCCTTTCCCCCTTCCTCTCCCTCTCCCCCTCTCTTTTAACTTTCCTTTAATCTTTATCTCGTTTCAAATTCTTCCAGGAGTTCTACTATGGAAATATGAGGACCAGGATTTTAGATTTTACATCATCTTGTAGTCAAAGGCTTTCCAAGCTGGCTTCCACAGATCCTCCCTTTCCTAAGCTCTGCCCTTAGCACTGACCTGCCGTCTCACTAAGCAACTATGTTCTATAGTTGGGAAAGGTTATAAGGGAAAAGGTCATTCATGCATATTGGCCAAGAACCCCTAAGAATTCTGATGTTATCTTCTTTTTCACAATTAGGTTTATCCAAGTCTGTAGATACTTTATTCTTCTACAACACAAACAATAACAAAAAGGTTTTATGTTTGCTGTTAAATCTTTTATCAGTGTTATTATCTTTGTGTGTGTGTGGTACTAGGAATAGAACCCAGAGGCATTCTACATCTGAGCTATACCTCCAGCCCTATTTTATTATTTTATTTTGAAACAAGGTCTCACTAAATTGCAGAAGGCCTCACTAAGTTGCTGAGGCTGGCCACAAACCTGTGGTCCTCCTGTCTCAGCCTCCCAAGTACTAGGATTACAAGCATGTACCTCCAAGCCGAGCTTCTTCTTCCTTTTTTATTTTTTATAGTGGAAATTTGGTACCTAAGGCACCATATAAAGAATCATGGTGTCTGATTCTAGAGAACTCCCAGTTGGCTTCTAAAGGCCCTAGCAGGATGCGCTTCATAGCTGTGCAGCCCGTGAGCTCACACAGGGCCCTGTGCTGAGCTCAGTTTAATGCTCCATTGTTACCATCTTGAAATTATCAATGATTTCTAAACAAGAGGCTCAGCATTTTCATTTCGCATGGGGCACTGCAAGTTATGTAGTTGGGATCAGTATTTGACGACTTTTATTCAACTGGAACCATAACTCCTGGTATGATAAGTAAATTTTCTAGAACCTAAGTCTTCTGGCAGTAGTTTCCCAATGGACGCTTTGATTTCAGGATTCCCATATTACATTAGCAAACAAGTCCCTAGGGTTTTGGTCTTACACCAGAGTTTTATAATCAACTTTGTCTCTTACAGTAAAAATAAGGTTTATGCCTCTTTATATTATTTAAAACTGCTTTCTACATGAAAAAAGTTACTTTATTTGATAGACAGACTTTCATAAACTCTCTCTTCTTTTCCCTACACATCTAAGAGTCATGGTCAATTGCAGCTGCAGTATAACAGACAGCATTATAACCAGTGTTTCAAGGAAGATAGAAATAATGGAATTTTTTTCATGCAATTTAATTAAATCTATTTTTCAGATTCTAAACATATTGTGTAAACTGAGAGTGAAATTGGATTATATAAGTTTGTGCGCTTAAATTATCCTAAGTGAGAAATAATATTTGAGAAGTAAAAATGGCCAAAATGCAAGAAATATTATCTTTTTATGGACAAAGAGCTAATAGAGGATTGTTACATATTGAGATAAATTGCAAAGTTCTATGTTTTCGCAACTGGTTCCTGAGTAAGACAGATTTGTTCTTTTAAAATACACAGTATGGCCAGGCATGGTGGTGCACGCTTGTAATATCAGTACTTGGGAGGCTGAGACCAGAGGATCCGGGTTCGCGGCCAGCCTCAGCTATTTAGTGAGACCCTGTTTCAAAATAAGGAATAAAAAATAGGACTGGGGGTGTAGCTCAGAGGTAGAATGCCCCTGGGTTCAAGCCCCAGTATTGCAAAAAAAAACCCAGTATAAATCAATATCATTAGTATTGTGCAAGCCCACAGTGGCTTCAATGATCCAATATTTTAAAGAATTCTAGAGATTGATATCATTTTGTTTCTGTGGCAATATATTTTTTTAAAAAGCCTTAGCAAATGATGATTAATGTGGAAAGGCCTGTTGAAGTCATGTCAGTTATTTAAACGGCTGCATGTTTTCACAGATCTTTCCACTGAGACCCATCCCAAGCCAACATGTAAAAGTTGTGAGTGAAGCCTCTAAGTATGTACTATAAAGTACTTTTAAGAAACATTTTTTTTTATTCCAACAAGATGTTTTATTTGCTTTCTATTTGTTTTACTTTGTACGAGAAAAGTTTTCAGCGCCTGCTTTTAGGCTTTCTGGTTTTTATTTTCTATCAACTGTACATCAGTTCCTTTCATGGATGACAAATTTTCATTTTTATTCTTTTTGCTTCTCATTTTCCTCTCTCCTTTACTTCCAGTGAGCCTCACCCTTCTGGCAAGTTCTTCTCCTGACAACTTTCTAAGACTTAATAATTTTTGTCTCCCAGAAGGGAGGCAAAGACAGATGTTTTCCATGCTTGAGACCGTAACACCCTTTGTTTTCTACATCGGAACTTCATATTATTTATCGCATTCCAGACAGTATCCCTGCATTAAGCAAACGTTATATCGTCTTGTTTTCTGTGATCTTCGATGGATTCATCTGATAGGCTCTACCACTCAAAAGTGTTTCTTAATCTTTTTTGAGTCATAAATCCCATCACGAATCTGATGAGAGCTGTTGCTTCCTTCTCACTTACCAACAGTTTGTGCAATTTCAGGAGGGTGACGGTCCCCGAGGCCCACTCGTGACCACATCTTACAAACACCTGCTCTGATCTCTCAATTCTGTTTTACACATGTTGCGCTGTGCATAGTGTTTCCAGTATTGCCTACTTCCTGTCCACTCTGCCAACTTCTTTAACAGAGTTTTTTTTTTAAATAATACCTCTTTCTTTTCTTTTCTTTTCTTTTTTAGTGGCACTGGGGATTGAACCCAGGGACATTCTACCTCCGAGCTACACCCCCAGCCCTATTTTTTATTCTTTATTTTGAAACAGGGTCTCACTCAGTTGCGGAGACCTCACTAAGTAGCTGAGGCTGGCTGCGAACCCGGATCCTCCGGTCTCAGCCTCCCAAGTACTGGGATGACAAGTGTGCGCCACCATACCTGGCTTACCTCTTTCTTTCCTAACTTCCATTTCTTATGTTCTTACCCAGAAGTCATGTCCTATTAACTTATAGGAAACATAAAATAGATATACCCTCATTCAGCCAATATAGAGTGATTGACTTTTATTTGTTATTCATTATGAAGTATGCAAAACTGAATCTAAAAAAATTTTACCTCTCATAATTACGTTGATGTCAATTGATAACATTGATATTGTTAATGACTAGTATTAGTTGGAAAGATTTAATTTCCCAAGAACTATATTAAATTTAATTATCATTCTTCATCCATTTGTCATTTTCACTTATTTTTTATCTCTTTTTTCCTATTCTCCTCTCTCCTCCCCCTTCCTCATTTTTTCCTCTACTGATTTATTATTATCTCTGTGTGGGGGGAGGCTGAGGATTAAACCCAGTGGCATCCTACCTCTGAACTACATTCTTAGCCTTATTTTATCTTTTTTTCTTTTTTTGAAACAGAGTCTTACTAAGTTTCCCAGGACCTCACTAAGTTGCGCAGTCTGGCAGCGAACCTGGGATCCTCCTATCTCAGCCTTTCATGTACTGGCATTACAAGCATCCACCAGTTTCTTATCAATTTTTTTAACAGATAATATAAGTGCAATTGAAAGAAGTTAAATAACCTACTCAAGGTCACAGCTAGAAGCCGGGCATGGTGGCACACACCTGTAATCCCCATTCTTGGCAGGCTGAGCCAGGGGGATTGTAGGTTCTGGGACAGCCTCAGTAACTTAGCCAGACCCTCTGCAACTTAGTGAGACCTTGTTTCCAAAAAAGAAATAGAATAGGGCTGAGGGTGTAGCTCAGAGGTAGAATGCCCCTGGGTTGAATCCCCAGCACCACACACACACACACACACACACACACACACACACACACACATCACAGCTAGGAAATGAACAGAGCTTGACCTCAAACCCAGGTTTCTCTGACTTCAGAGCAAGCACTTTTTATGTCTTCACACATCTTAGTTTTTACATCTCATTTAGCATAGAAGTAGAGGACACCTTCAGATGTATAAATTTATTTAGCCAAAGATAATGGATCTCATCTGCATCCACCTTCAATTAATAAAAGGTAGGAAGAGAGAAACTTTATAGCATGCATAAATTCCCTGGGAACTAGAGGAATCCAGGGATTACTTGGAATTTCTCTCCTAGAAGAAGTGGCCTTTGAAACAAGCCATGAATGATACACGAGAATAAATAGGAAATAGTGCGGGAAGAGCTGTTAAGGCTCCAGAACCTGAGGTGCATGCAGAAGAGATGATTGGCAGTTCAACTTGACGAAGGTAGAAAGTGTGGAAAGTAGAATTAGGAGAACAAAATAAGTGTTGGAAAGAGTTATAGTCCAGATATCAGAGAACTTTGCATTCCAGAAATAGGGATATGGGCTAATTTTAGCAGCAGTGAATGCTGGAGGTTTGAAACAGAAAAGGGGTCCCCTTCAGAACTATGCTTTTAGAAGAGGACTCTGGCTCACTGGGGCCAGGGAAGAACTGCCGTGTATAGAGACTGGAGACACATGCATTCTTTTGACTGAATTTATTACACAAATACATTAATAATAATCTTTCTCTGGGGAGAGGTTCCATTAGTGGGAGACCTATACAACTCCCATATAATAATAGTAAGATGTTATAAGAAGTTATCATACTATTCTTAGTACTGAGAATTATAGAAGCCTGACACTGCTCAGACATGTGACTGTTAACCTTTTGTCAAAGAGCATTTGCCATTACACATTCACCCCAGCTCATATCCCTCCCTCCTTTCCTCCTCTGTTTTGTTTTCAGGCTGTTTGTACAGACCCCTCTTCACTGCTGCATTTTTTATGCCCTCTCTCTTCCACTCCCTTTAACACCCACTGCTTTCCTCTCGTTCTTATGGCTCTAGGTTTGCATGGTTGATACATGTCTTAACTTCTCTCAGTGACAATCACAGGCTTATGCATTGGTTATTACCCTTGGAAACCTGCGGTCCTCCGCCTGAGGTCAGCCCACTTCCCATCACATTTTTTGACCATCATATTTCATTTCTCCTCTATATGTTGCAAAATTCTTTATGAACTGGTAAACAGCAGGGCCACCCTGGCCCTCACCTGAGGCTGCGTGTGTAAGAGCTGGAACTCTGAGACAAAGTCGCTGTGGGCAGGTGCAGGAGTTTGTGCCTAATAACTGTTAGGAAGAAGGCAGAACCGGTCCTAGCCAAGAATTGAAGGAGCTGACAAATCCCATGGAAGGATTCTCTCAGGAATCAGGCACATCTGGAACAGAGAGGGGACAACATCTGCAGGATGAGGGAGTTTGTGTCTATGGGCAATGAAAAAGAGGAAATACAATAATAAAAAATAACAATAACAACAACAACAACACAACAAGCACAAGTAGATCCTGAATGGTTTTCCAGGAAGGCTGTCATTGTTCAGGGCCTCTTGTTTGTGGAAGTTACGGTATTTGGATCATCAGCCTTATTCCTTTAGCTGTATGCTCCCATCTCTTCCCTCTTTTGTTAGATTTGAGCACACTGCTCTGCTCGGGACTTGGCTAAATTGCCACACTTGCAGTATTTGAGGATCTTATATATTCTGAAGTTTCATAGTATAAGTGTCCCATGTAGACTCAACTCAGAAGGAAAAAAGTACGGTTTCTCAGATCTAGATTTTCCTTATCAAGGACAACATGATCATCTATCTGCTAGGTGTCTAGAAAGGTGGGCTGTTACTCTCCTGATTGAACTTGACTTTCACGAAAATATTTGCTGCATTCTTGTCATTCATTATTCCATCTTTTTTCTTTTTTTTTTTTTGCGGTACTGGGAATTGAACTGAGGGACATTCTACCTCCCGGCTACACCCCCAGCCCTATGTTTTATTCTTTTTTTTTTTTTTTTGCG
>PVJS01046153.1:0-15936 GCA_004027185.1 Glis glis | reverse complement strand
CCTTTCACTCTTTGTGCCTGACTAATCTCACTTAGCATAATGTTCTCTAATTCTTTCCATTTCCCTACAAATGATGTGATTTTGTTCTTCTTTATGGCTGCATAAAATTCCATTGTGTACATATCCCATAGTTTTGTAATCCATTCATCTGTTGATGGATACCTTGATTGGTTCCAAAGTTTGGCGATTGTGAATTGTGTCAACTCCATTCTTATCTGACTGAGATTGCCGTTCCCAGAGCTCCCTTCCCACCTCCCTGCCCACCAGCCATCGGATGAAGGCGCCATTATAGGATATGGACTAATGAGATCATTTCTGCTGACTTTCTGAATAAAAATAAATGTGTCCACCACAATCTTGACTAAAAAGTTCTTTAGACATTTTGACTCAACCTCACTGGAATTTACAGAATGATTTTATAATCAAAGATGAATCTAAGGAAACTCAAAAATGGTTTAGAAAGACCGTAACATGAGGCACCCACAGAAGGCTAATAACTGGGCACCACTTTATGTGATGAGAATTAGCTCAACATTCTCTGGTATGGGTGGGGAAAAGCTGAATATTCTGAATAAAAGCTCTAGAAATGTTTTCATGGTCAAAAACAAAAAGGGATTGACGGCATCATGTGAATCAGCCTTACATTGAATTTGTCTGTTGTTTTGTAGCTTTGCTTTGAAGCTGCTGTGAGTTGGCCCCGCATGATCATGAAGTATGGCACCGCTCACATCCATTCGCTCCAACTTTTTCCACATTACTCACACAGAGAAAATAAAAAGATTTGTACAGTGTAATGGGAGACATGCTAATTCTGAGGGGTCCTTGGCCTCCATGATGAATAAGAATTTCAACATGTGCCATCAGAAAAAGGCAAAGGTTTAATTAATTTAAGAAAGGTGGGGATACAGGTTGGGGGTCATCTCAAGAAGGGGAGAGCGAGTCTCCCTGCATGTGTCCATCCACCCAAGCGAGCAAGAGAGTCCGCGTGCTTTCGCAGTTCTTTTATAGGAACGGGTAGGTAGGGTCACACAGTAGACTATAACAGACATAACTGTCTCTCAGACTGTCAGGCTGAAATGACTACACACAATGTCTCAGAGAGTTTCTAATATGGCCCTTCAGATCTGTGAGAGTCACATCAATGAGAAATTTTGTTCACATAATACAAATTTTAAAACCATTTTTATAGTCTTTGAAGATCCACAACAGTTAAAATTAGGTTTTCCTTTTCCTTTCATCAGCTAATATACTACTGAACTGTCTTTAATAATGGAAGCAGATTTCAAAATAATGAAAACATTCTAATTTGGAAGGCATGACTGTCATCCTTCAGAGCCAGTCAGCGTTAAAGCAGACAGGGCTAGTCATCATATTGTGGCAGTCTGAATAATGGCCTACCAGACATGTCTACAGTCCCTGGGACCCATGAGAATGTGGCTTCACACAGCAAAAGGGATCCTAGGAGGTGATTACATTAAGGATCTTGAAATGGGGAGATGATCTTGATCATCCATGCGAACCCAACGTAATCATGAAAGTCTTACAGGGAAAGGAGTAAGCAGGAGAGTAAGAGTCAGAGAAGGAGATGAGACAACAGAAACAGAACAGAGTGAGAGTAAAAAGGAGTCTTGAAGACGCTATGCTGTTGGCTTTGTACTTGTGTTCACTAGCTCACGAACGCAAGTACCCTGTAGAAGCTAAAAAAGGAATGAGAAGAGATTCCCCCCTCGAGCCTCCAGAAGGGATGCAACTGGGGTCATACCTAGATTTTGATCCAGTGAAACCCATTTCAGACAACTGACCTCTACAACTATAAGATAATAAATCTGTGTTCTAAATTTGTGGTAGCTTATTATAGCAGCAATAGGAAATTAAAACATATATAATATGTAGAAGATATATATGCACGTGTGTGTGTGTGTGTGTGTGTGTGTGTGTGTGTGTGTGTGTTTAGACCAGTGCTGGGACAGGATCTGGAGCTAGGCCCACAAGAAACCGCACGCAGCCTCTGCCCCTGTCCAACCTCCTTAGGCACCAATACCCGACTCTCCAACAGCTCCCTGGGGCCCTGGTCCGCCATAGGCAGCAGCAACATACTCTCCAGGTGGCCGTGGAGGTGTCTACTTGGTAGAAGAGCACCCTGACCTCACACAGCACATCACCCTAGAGCCATGAATGCCGGGTGCTGCTCCCGTGCTTGCCACCCAGGGGGGCTTCAGGGCAGCCCTGAGACCTGCTCCACTTGGACCCCCATCAAGAAGCCCAACTTGAGGCTACACAGGAACACCACCCACAGGCCCTGTCCAGCCACCCCAAGGGCTGGGTAAAATGACGTCTTGCAGCACCCATATGCCCATCTGCAACATCCCAGTGCCCCAGTGACAAATTATGGGGAATCCCTGACTTCTATGGCCACTGTTAGCAAGTCAGGTCCAGAGTAACACACCGTGGTTTGCTCACTTCTGATTTCTCCACTGAACTCGATCCAGACATCAGGCGCTCATCAGCTGGCGGCATTAGCAATACCATCTGCAGCTGCACCCTGAATCCTGTCCCACTAATGCATACATACACAAACAAACAGAATGTCTTATCCTTCCATTTAAGAGTATGGTTTATCACAGCAAGAGAGAAACAGGTTTTTGTTTTTGTTTTGTTTTGTTGGTACTAGGGATTGAACCCAGGGGCATTCTACCTCCGAGCTATACTGCCAGCCCTATTTTATTTTTTTTATTTTGAAACAGGGTTTCCCTAAGTTGCTGAGGCTGGCCTCGAACCAATCCTCTTGTCTCAGCCTCCCAAGTACTGGGATCATAGGCATGTGCCACCACGCTTGGCTGAGAAACAGACTTATATCTTACCAGTAATGTAAGGAGACCTGAGATAATTGATATATTTCCCATTTATTCCAATGATGCTTTAGTGCCTTTTATAGGTTGTTACCTTGGTATAAATGACCCTTAATCTGGTCCTTAAAAATCTTACTCCTTTCCTGTAAGACAGACAGACAGACACACACACACACACACACACACACACACACACAGAGTACATTCATGTTTTCTGGTGGGGTGAAGTATCAAATGAAGACATTCTGAAGTTTCCAAGGTCAGCCCAGGCCTTGTTATCCTCAGGGATGATGCTCAGCCAACGTGCACAAATGCAGCTGTGCCAGATGTGTGCCTCCGTATTGATTCATTTGACTGGTTGATGCTTGCCCTGCCAGTTGTTAAATAGTTTTTGTACAACCCCTACTGTACCATTTGCTTAAATATTTGGCTGTGTGCTAACCCTGGGGAACCAATTTTTCAAGGGCTCTGACATAAGCATTAAGAAAAGCGATAACCAAAGAAAATCTATTGTGGATTTGAATATGTCTGCAAGAATATACTAGAGATACCAAGTCACATTCATAGTTACCCCCTAAGGAGTTGTTCAAAAGCCTTTACACCTGTTTCTCCTCCAGACAACTGGCATTTTCTATACCCCAAGGCAAATCTTTTCTGGTCCTTCTAAAACCTGTCAAAGTCAATCCTCCGCCAGGTAGAAAGTGACTGCTTTATATACCTTCTTTTCCTCTCAAAAGATAAGAAAGGACACAGGGAAGTCTGTGAAATAGGAGACTGTGGGCCTGTCTATCTCCTTTCTCAGATGTGTTGTTCTTACAGTGCTTCTGTTTCAAGATTTCCAAAGCCCTTTTGAACAACTGGGTTCAGATGCCAAAAGCCCTCACCTGTGGCAGGCAAGATAAACCCAACAGGCAGCGCTGACAGGGATGAGCAGCCGGGGGCAGCCCCGACCCCACCCCACCCACCCCACATTCCTCTGGTGCTGGGCTGAGACTGAGCCACCCAGTCCCTACCTCCCAGTCTGGGATACAGCAAACAGTGTCACTCCTGCCTTCAACACTGGCTTGAATTGTGCCACACATGCGACCCTGAGTGTGTTGGCCTGGCTTCTCTTTTATCCTGGGTTCCATCCATCATGAGCCTGATGGTTGACAGAGCAACTCACAAAAAGGGCATTGAAATGATAGCAAAGGATTAAACCCCTCTCAGGCTTTTACAGCTGGTGGGAGCCACATCTTCAGCCCAACCCTGAAACCTTCACTCTCATCTTCGTGGCGCAAGAATCCCTTCCCACTGGCACATCACGTGATGCACCTGCCAGTGCTAAAGAGAATCGCAGACACTCCACCTAGACAGAGCAGTCATTTTGTTGAGTACTGGACTAAAACTTTCTTGATGCAGCCATCACCCATAACTCAAAATGAAGAGACCAGTGGGCAGAATGCACTGCATTTTATAAAAATGCATTTAACTTATTTTAATTTTCCCAAAGACTGGTCAAGAGCTTATCACCTTAAGAAAGTCATTTAGGCAGATTACTTAGACAGCTGACCCCTGAGCAACGCAGGTATCAGGGGCACAGTCCCTGCAGAGTCCAAAATCCTCCTAGAGTTTTTGATTCCCCAAAACTTAACTACTAATAGCCTGCTGTTGATCAGAAGCCTGATAACATAAAGTCAATTAACACATACTTTGTATGTTTTGGGTATTATTTACCATGAGCAATAAGCAAGAACTATGGCAGACCACTTTACTGAAAATGCAGTTTACTAGAGAGACAACCTCACTCAGAGATCATTGATCATTAGCCTCATGGGGGTTTTCTTTTTTTTTTTTTTGGCCTGGGGATTGAACCCAGGGGCATTCTATCCTCTAAGCTATGACCCCAGTCTTTTTTTTTTTAACTTTGAAATAGGGTCTCATTAAGTTGCTGAGGCTGGCCTCAAACCTGCAATCCTCCAGTCTCAGCCTCCCAAGTACTAGGATTACAGGTGTGCACCCCCGTTCCCAGCTTCATGGGGAGTTTTAAGCAGATTCTCTCAACACTTGAGCTCTCTGCAGTAGCAGCAGAAGATGGTTACAAGACTATTAGTACAGTACTGTGTCAGTCATTGTTATGCAGTTATGATTTAATACTGCATCTTTACATTTGTTTACACTGCTCTTGGCTGCGAATGTCACCATGAATAATCTGTGTTTGTGTGCATAAATTTTGATAAATTCCAGCTTCAATTTTTTATAATAAATTTGTGCATATTTTATGGCATTAAATGATAAAAATTGATTTATCTACATATAGTTTATGCATTCATGACATACAAACTTTTTCTTAGTTTTTTCTTTATTTCTGGGCTATGCAGTTGATCTGCAAGTTTTTTCAAATTGTCACAAATCTCAACAAAAATAATCCATATATAACTGGAGCCATTCAGTCCAAACCCTTGATGTTTGTATTTCCACACCAAGTGACTGCCTTCCTGAAGCTTGATTTCTAACTTTAGAAAAACAGTAAGACACCAAGGGGTGAAAAGGTTTTCATTTTGCAGACTTTCCCCCCTTTTGGGAGGAGAGAGCACAATTAGATCGTGAACAAATGGTGTATCAAATAGAGGGCAACATTGGTTTACTGCAAGGAAGGATAAAGATCCCAACCTAATGAGAAATAACCAGTAAGAAGACAGGTGGAATTAACTTGAAGACTTAGGTGAACTGAATGCATACAGATATGAGTTATAGGTACACCATTTCAGGAAAAGATTTATCCAGCAGTTCCTAAAAGGAGCACCAGTATCAGTTCTGCTAATCACTAGATATGCATGACAATTTTTTACAGAACAAATAAGGGTGATATTTCCTGTCATTTTTTTAATGTAGGCTTGCAACTCTAGCACATGCCAAAAAGTTTCTTTTTTCCAACATCCTCAACTTTAAACTGAGCGACTGAGACTAGGCTAATAATGGTGATGGCTAATCAGTGGACTGAAGAGAAAGGCGGCTTACCCAGGCAACTCATCTAAGCAAGTCGCCGGCTGAGCCCCATGGAAATGCAACTCATTATTTTTTAGGTATATCATGTATTTTTCACTGAAAATAAATTCTTATTACAAGTGAAGCATTGCTAGTAACTACATTCCAATTTATATGAAATGATGCATAATTTTGAACCATGATTTAAAATTAATTCAAATTTTAAATATATGAATACTGTTTATATTTAAAATAAATGGTAGAGTGATCCATCTTGGCAGGGAGAAATATTTTATCACCGACATCTTTTAGAGTTGCCAGTGGTAGTAATAAGAAAAAGCAGACTGACTTTTAGTCCATTTTATTATTGATCTTAAATTTTTCCTTTGCTTGTCCCTGGGGCGAACCATTTCCCATCCACTGCCTAGGATCCTTTTTAGAACAAGGCAAGTATAAATGAATGAATGCAGATATACCTAAAAAATATATTTAGAAATCTCAGAATACCACTGCCTATAGGAAATCATATTTAAGCCATTCTAATAAACCTATAACTGTTATCAATCATTGCTTAATCTTCTTTCTGTCTCTCTATCAGGCTTTGGGAAGATATAGCTAACTCTCCTCTTGATGAAAATTGAACAAGGACCCTTCATGAGAATTTTGGCAGAGCCTCACTGCAGCCTTTCCAATGCAGCTTCATCTGAACTTATTTCACACTGTAAGAGATGGCCCCCGCCCTGCCTGAGCCCACCCAAGACGATAATAAGAATCTTCCTGAGTTCTTAAACTCAGCCTTTATCAAGGACTTGCAAACCCAAATGCACAAATCCAGGCAGGCCTTATAAACGAGTGAGACACTGAGGGTGGTGGTGTCTTGTTTTGTTTCTGGTTTTTCTTTTTGTCTGGTCGGGTAGGTGTTTTGTGTGTGGTTTTCTGTTGTTGTTATTGTTGTTTGGTTTTGCTTTTGCTTTTGTTTGGGGAATTACATTTCGTTTTACTCTGTTTTCACATTGAAAGAAGTAATTTTCTTATAATTAACTGGAGAAGGGGCAAGTCTGTATTCTCGTAAAGTTAGATATATTTAGAAACCTAAGAATATGCTTTCTTCTTATATGTCATAAGAGGAAAGATGTCCTAATTCCCTAGGTCGAACATTCTAATTAGAACGGGGCTCTGGGATGACGCTTATTTATTCCATCTGCACGTGCAGTTCTTATTTCCACTTGGACTCAAAAGCTCTTTGAGGAAGTGTTTTATAATCCCTGTAAATGGTTGGGGTTTCTGTTTTAATTAATTTTTAGTGTCTGGAAAATTTATTTACTTTTCTTTTAGATCTATTTGAAGTAATTTGATAATTTCCATGGATGCTAGAAAACATTTTTATTTTTACAAATCTAATTTTATATACACATATGAAGCTATATATATTTATATATGAAAGTAGATATATCCATATATTTTATATAATTTCATATATATGTACACACACACACATACATACACACACACACACACACACACACACACACATATAAGAATTGTTAATTCTCTAATTGCCTTCATATCCAGACATGGTGGTGCACACTTGTAATCCCAGTACTTGGGAGACTGAGACAGGAGGATTGCAGGTTCCAGGACAGCCTCCAGAATTTAGACTCTCAGCAACCTAGTGAGACCCTGTCTCCAAACCAAAAAAAATAAAAAGGCTGGAGGTGTAGCTCAGAAGTAGAATGCCTCTGGGTTCAGTCCCCAGTACCACCACAACAAAAAAGTAATCCTCATTATTGATGTTATTCAGATTCTCTTTCTACTTCCAATAGCAATTGCTGTGTATATTCTGAAGCAAGGTCTTAATCTTGCAAAAAATCACCTTCCCCTGAAAGCCCAGAGAGGGATAACAAATCCAGTGGGGAAGGGGCACACCAGCAGCATGACTTCATCTGCCTGCCAAGAGAAAAGGCGGATCTCAGGACCCGTCAGAGTCAAGGCCACCCAAGTCATCGGTTGGTGGGCCAGTTACTCTGAAGTCTATGTATGCTCAGCAGGGACCCAAAGCAGGAGAAATCCAGCCTCAGCCCCAAAGCGAGTGTAAACTCAAGGTCCTCTCTGGAGTCCCCTAAGAGCTTTCGGGCCCTGGTCAGCAGCCCAGCCTGCAGGGACAGCCTCCCCTCTGCCTGCCCCTCAGCTCCTGCCTCCCTCCCAAGCAGCAAGCATCAGCACAGCCTGGCCCAGGGTTTCAAACAGCTCTTCTTCCTCCCCTCCTTTCCTTTCTTTTCTTTCTTTTTTATTTTTACTTCGTCTCTTTTGGAAAGAAATGTCAAGTTCTTTGGCCAGCTGAGCAATCTGAGTCACTGTAGATCTTTAAGTATCCAAAGAACAGCCTCCATTGTGAGAGGTACTGTTAAACCACCTGGGCATAATTCATGTCTATCCTATCGGAGTATGAAGGAAGAAGGCTTCCACCAGCATCTTTATCGCCACTGGAAAAAACAAAAGCCCCTCCCTGTGTGTGGAAGGCGGCACCTGGGCTCAGAGATTTAAAGTGCACTCACGCTTGCTGCCAATCGATGAGCTGGACGTGATCGGGGCGTTGGGAAGGAGCTGATATTTGTGTCTGAAAAGGAGACAATTTACATTAATGTGCACAATGAAGCTAGAAATCTCTACTACCTGATGAAACTGCTAAGATGAAGTGTGGAAACCAGAGGGAAAGGTCCTGCCTGGGCACGCAGCCCACAGGGAGGGCTCACAACACTCAGAGAGGGGAAGGTGTCCATGAAGAGTACCGGAGGTGGTGTCCACCGGGAGTACTGGGAACAGCTCTACCTCCTGGCTTCAGTGACATCGGTGGATGGGTGCACCGTGGCATGGCGGTGCTTGGCTTTACAAGGGGGCACACCACGCTCCGTGGCTCTTGGAGTGGTGTCTAGCATCCTACGCTTCACAGGCAGTTGCTGGGGTATTGTGATTTTTAAAGACATCATTCTCCCTTGCCTCCTGATACACTTTCTTGAATGGAAGAGAAAGAAGTAACAGAATTGATACCATGGAAATCTCAAGAAATCCTGGGGACTCCCAACAGAGGGTACCCCATGCGTGAGGGAGAACAGTCTTACTAGTTTGGAAGTTATTGCTAGTCTTTACCCCTTACTACCCATCCCAGCGCACATGAGCTCTCGCTCTCTCTCTCTCTCTCTCTCTCTCTCTCATGCATGATTTGTATTTAAGTATATGATACCAGAGATATTCAGAGTGTGTGAAAATTTTAATATACTTTTATTAGAGTGTTATGCTATAAATCATAGTTAGGTTCAAAGAGCTACAAACACACCTGCACACAGCACTTGGTATGATTTCCTCTGATCCCGCTCCCCTCCCCCCTCCCCATACATACTAGTGATATTCATTATATGGACGTAGCATTATTTGAACGGCTTCCTTATCAAGCCTCCTTTCTCCCCTCCCCACCCACCTCCCCCAGTTCCCTTCCACTAGTCTACTGTTCTCGCTCCTCATTTATCCGAAGTCCCTTTTGTTTCCTATTTTCCTCTATAGCTTCCACATATGAGAGAAAACATACAACCCTTGACTTTCTGAGACTGGCTGATCTCATTTAGCATAAGAGCATATGAAATTTTATATGAAAGGAATTAGAGCTCTTAGAACTTAATTAATTTAATTAGAATTAATTAAATTCTTATAATTTAGTTTATCTGATTTTATTAGTAATTTTTTCTAATTCTTTAGAATATGAATTTAAGAAGACATAACAACTGTATATAATGTATTCCATTAAAATCAGTAACCGAGGCTGCTTTCTTGGTGTAGCAGAGCAAGCCTTGTACTGGAAGCCAGGAGACCTAGCTTCTGTTCCTGGTTCTGCCACTAAATAACTCTCTGAATGAGTTATTTGACTTCCGGGGGCATTTTTAATTGGTACATGGTAATCATCTGTCATGATAAAGTTCAGGGTGATAGAGGCATACATGCACACAGCGTTTGGTGAGCCCTCCCCAGCTCCCACCCCCCCGCCCCCATGCAGGACTCTGCGATTGGCATTTTTAATTTGTGTATGTACATCATGTCCATTGAAATGTTTCCCTCATCAAGTCTCCCTCCCTTAGGCCCCCTCCATCACTTCAGTAGGGGT
The DNA here is from genome assembly GCA_004027185.1 of Glis glis. Classification (NCBI taxonomy): domain Eukaryota; kingdom Metazoa; phylum Chordata; class Mammalia; order Rodentia; family Gliridae; genus Glis; species Glis glis. The sequence continues at coordinate 5,967 of PVJS01046153.1, read as the reverse complement.
TCTCCTCCTTTGTCTAGAGTCCCTCCTATATCCCAATTTCTCCTTAGCTTCTACATGTGAGAGAAAACATCTGACCTTTCGCTTTTTGTGACTGACTGATCTCACTTAGCATAATGTTCTCAAGGTCCATCTATTTCCCTGCAAATGACATAATTTTGTTTTTCTTCATGGCTGAATAGAATTCCATTGTTTGCATAGTGAAGCATTGTTTTTCTCATCAGTGACTCTTTCTTAACCCTTGCTGTCGAGAACCCCTCTGAGAATCTGATGGAACCTGCAGGCCTTCTTCCCAGGGAAATGCACACAAACACAGATTTTTGTGCCTAATTTCAAGATTCCTGAATTCCCTACCAAAGTTCCCCTAGGACTTCACCCAGGTCAAGAACCCCTAAACAAATGAATCTCAACAGCTTCTCCCCAACTCAAACATGCTATAACTTTGTAAGCCTGCAAGCAGAAGAGAATGGGGAAGGGTTTATTTTAGAAGAAAGAGAGGAAAGGAGAAAGAGGACAAAAAGGAAAGGAAAAGAAAAAGAGAAGCTCTATTTCTAGTAACTTAAGAAACACTTAAAAAACTAGTCTTTAAATAAACCCTTCTGTGAATTAAAAGCAATATAATTGAATTTCATGTTATAAAAGAAAATGCAACGTAACATTTTAGCTCATATTAAAGTTATAGCCCTGTGGGAGCAATAAAATAATCCATACCAAATAAAATAAAGAAAGGAACGTGGACGCAAAAAGCATTTACCATAACTAAATGATTATCTCAAAATGTGATTAAATACTTGGATTTCTGTGATAATTGAATTAATCTTCACATCTTTTTCATCGTCTGGTTTCTGTGACTCAACTCTTAAATCTTTTGGGGAAATAAACTTAGTCTACAGATTCTTAGTTCTACAAGAACACATCACTACACTCATTTTTAAAATGTAATTCTAGCAATGCAGAATGAATATTCAATCTAAAATATTTAATTAGCTTTATATAAATGTCTTGAGCCAAGCCCTAAGAAGAATGCAGTTTCTTGGGAGTGACTGAGCCAGAGAATCCATGAATGAGCACAACAGGAGTCCTGGGCTCTAGTCCTGGAGGTGGGACCCTAAGCAGGCCACTTGCTCTGTCTGGGGCTCAGTTGTCCCCTCTGTAAAATAAAGGTGCTGAGCCTGATTATCATAGGGATCCCTCCCACCCCAGCTCTACTTATAAATCTCATCTCCCTTCCTCACAATCCCCAAGGCACTCTCAAAACTAATAAAAGGGGCCAGAAGCACTTTCCTTCCAAACCCAGACTCCTGTGCATTTGTGGCTCTAAATATATGAAAGGTCCAAATTGGAATAGAGGAAGTACAGGTGAAATAAAATCTGACTCTATAACAATTCCCCAAACATGCTTTCCGTGTTAGTCAGCTTTCCATTACTATAGCAAACTACCTGAGATAATCAACTTTTAGAGAGCAAAGTTTTCTTTTGGTTCACAGCTTTGGAGGTTCCAGTCCATGACTAGCTGGCCTTGTTGCTTTGGACAGAGGTGAGACCCCACATCATGCTGGTAGCATGTGGCTGAGCTAAAGCAGTCACCTCATGGCCAGGAAGTAAAGAGAAAGAAAGGACCGGGGACCCACAGTCCCCTTCAAGAGCATGCCCCCAGCAACCTAAGGACTCCTCATGAGACCCTACCTTGTAAATTTTTGCCACCACCTCCCCATAGCATCACCCTGGGAAACAAACCTTTAACACTTGGCTGGGTAGGAACAGTTAAATTCAAACTCTAGCACTTTCTAGCCACTGCAAGTTTTTCCAGAAGGTAGAAGAAAATGAGTGGGGAGAAGAGGGTATATGTTAGCATACTTGAATGTCATTGACTAGTAATTGTTAATTACTAATTTGCCCTTAACATTCTTTTTTTTTTCTTTTTTTTTTGTGGTACCGGGGATTGAACGCAGGGGCGTTCTACCTACGCACTACACCCCCGGCCCTATTTTTTTATGCTTTATTTTTGAAACCGGGTTTCACGAAGTTGCGGAGGGCCTCACTAGGTAGAGAGAGAGAGAGAGAGAGAGAGAGAGAGAGATCGCGCGCGCATGCGCGCTGAGGTTGGCCGCGAACCCGGATCATCCGGTCTCTGCCTCCCAAAGTACTGGGATTACAAGCGTGCGCCACCACGCCCAGCTTTGCCCTTAACATTCTGCTGGAAAAAAAAAGTAAGTTAAATAGTTTCCTGACTCTACAAACTTTTAATCTGTAAGGGGCAACAGCAAAGATGCCAACCATAAATACACTTATTTTAACTAGATTTCTACAAGAGATTCCACCCCTCAAGAAGCTGGGCTGATAATATAAAAGTGTGAAGCTAAGCCGGGCGTGGTGGCGCACGCTTGTAATCCCAGTACTTTGGGAGGCGGAGACCGGAGGATCCGGGTTCACGGCCAGCCTCAGCTCTCTTGGTCTCTCTCTCTCTCTCTCTCTCTCTCTCTCTCTCCCTGTCTCTCTCTCTCTCTCTCTCTCTCTCCCTGTCTCTCTCTCTTTACTTAGTGAGGCCCTCCGCAACTTCGTGAGACCCGGTTTCAAAATAAAGTATAAAAAATAGGGCCGGGGGTGTAGCACGGAGGTAGAACGCCCCTGGGTTCAATCCCCGGTACCACAAAAAAATAAAATAAAATAAAAAATAAAAGTGTGAAGCTAAGTCTGAGGCAGCAGGGAGCAGTGGGGACTGTGGAAAGCTAAAGCATTTTTGTTAACCAAAATAAACATGTCTGCAGGGAAAAACCAATGCATAGACCAGCTCCATCGTGCAACTGTGACTCGGAGGATCAAAGAAGGGTATCTTAAAGAAATCCAGAGAGTGAGCCGGGCGTGGTGGCGCACGTTTGTAATCCCAGTACTTTGGGAGGCGGAGACCGGAGGATCAGGTTCGCGGCCAACCTCAGCGCGCGATCGATCAATAGATCGATCTATCTCTCTCTCTCTCTCTCTCCCTCTCTCTCTTTCTCTCTCTCCCTGTTTCTCTCTCTCTCTTTCTCTCTCTCTCTCTCTCTCTCTCTCTTTCTCTACCTAGTGAGGCCCTCTGCAACTTCGTGAGACCTGGTTTCAAAAATAAAGCATTAAAAAATAGGGTCGGGGGTGTAGCGCGGAGGTAGAACGCCCCTGCGTTCAATCCCCGGTACCACAAAAAAAAAAAAAAAAGAAATCCAGAGAGTGAAAGGCAGGACAATTCAAACTAAGGAGACAGGTGTGGTGGCGCACGCCTGTAACCCCAGTACTTGGGAGGGTGAGACAGGAGGATTGCAGGTTCAAAACCAGCCTCAGCAATTTAGCAAAACTCTCAGCAACCTAGCAAGACTCTGTTTTAAAATAAAAAAATAAAAAGGGCTGGAGGTGTAGCTCAGAGGTAGAATGCCCCTGGGTTCCATCCCCAGTTCCAAAAAAAAAAAAGAATTCAAACTAAGGCCTTTTCATTCCCAGGTCAATAATATTTTCTCTACTATACCGCATCCTTCTTTTATCAAATGTCAGAGCAAATTCCCTTCATAACAGATGTTGGTGTCATCTTCTGTCACTCTCGCTGTGCCTCTCAGACCACGTGCCACACTATCATCTGACTCTTTCTAAAATGCCACTTTTATGACATTCCTTCCCTGCCCAGGAGGAAACAGAGACCCCACCCGCCTCGCCATGGTCTTGGGGACCTCTCCAATCAGGCCCCACTTGCCCCAAATCAATCTGCCTTGGGCCAGAGGGAGCAGACTCCTGGTCCTCATTCAACTCCATCGTTCATACCTGACTCTTATTCACCAAATTTATCCTTTCTGGAAAGTTCTCATTATTCACTGTCCAAATCCTTTACAAAAAATGAAGTCTCAGATTCCATCAGTCTCGGTTCCTCACTCTACAACAAGAAACATGCTTTTGCAAAAGAGCTTCCTGAAACCCCTTGGTTTCTTCTTGGCCTGGGATGATGCTGGCCTTCAGGAGGGACTTCCTTTCAGGGGCAAGTGGTTCTCCCGTTTCTGAAGGACTTCGTGACAGAATAACCAGGGAAGCCGAGTGCAGGGCCAGGCTCGGCTGCAGAGACCTTTGCTCATCCACAGGGAGAAGCTGCTCGTGGAGATACATGCAGGCTTTCCCCTGAACAGCTGGCACAAACCCATTTCTCTGACTCGTGGACCGATGTCCCCTGGACAGTGATATCAGCCAGGTTTTACTCCCAGAAAGAGAACAAGTTGATGGTAGAGGCCTTCCCATCGTCCAAATCTGGCCCCTTTTTAGTGGGTGCAGAGAGGAGCACTAGGACGAGAGCACTGGGGCACTGCAAAGAGAAGTGGCATCTGGTGTGACTTTTAAAAGCCACCGAAGCGTGCTTGACATGCTGTAACATCCAGAGCACTGTGTGGCTGTAACTCTCGAGGCTTATTTCACTTTTTATTGCTCATATTTTATGGCATTTAATTTCTCCAATTTTCAGGCTGTCAGGGACAATGGTGAAATTCTGGGTCAGGGGTAATCTCTACACATGAGCAGCACCTTTTCAGAAAAGAACTGTTCACCTGAAGTAATTAGCCAGCACTTCCTTGTCTCCGTCCTCATTACAGCGTATCTCCTCCTGCCAAAACGGGACCTGCTCTGGAATTTGGACCTGCTCATGGGCCCCGCTCCTGTGTGCAGGTCTGGGCGGGAGCCGAGGGGCCACAGCCTTGTGTTTGCCATGAATGAGGCTCAGTGGTTGGCCCGAGTCTTTCATCAGCAAACCCCGCTGTAAGCCTTTCAGTGCGGCCTGAGCCTGCCAGACATTCATATCAAAAATCCACAGGCTTTATTTAACTCTCCCTGGAAGGAGGGATAAAGGTTACAAAATAACGAGGAAGAGCTCTGCTGAGCAGGAACCCAAGAGTCATAACCTCTTTGTTAAAACTGACAAAAGAGTTGGATGATCAACTGTACGAGGAGCAGAATCAGGGCTATTTAACCTGCTGAAGGGGAAGCCAGAAGGGAACAAAATCACGGGAGTCTTGCATACGAGGCATATTATAATAGGGGACGCTGAGCGCTGCCTCCTGAAGCGTCTGAGGACAGATGAGAAACAAGCCTAAATAGAAGCAGGATTTGCAGCATTCTAGTATCTCGGAAAGAATGAGCACTAAGACTTAGAAAACATGAGTCCTAATTCCTGCCCCTCCCCCAGCCAGTTGACTAGGCACCCCTGTCTTCTTGGAAATTAGAATGGGGGAGGACTCTCCCACCCAGCACCATGGGATGACTGTGAGGATAAAGAGCAGTAATAGGGCACAAAGTTGCCTTAAAAAGCAAAGAGGGGCTGGGGCTTTAGATCAGGGTGTAAAGCGCTTGCCTGACATGGACATGAGGCCCTGGGTTCAATCTCTAGCACGATGAAAAAAGAAAAGAGCAAAGAGTATTGAAAAAGTTTAAGGAATTATTATCTGAGCTTCAGCAAATGATAGGTGAAAGGTTTGATGTCAGTTTCAAAAACACTGCATAACTTACCTAGTGACCTCACTGGGCAAAATATATTCAGGATATAGATACAACTATTTCTCAAAAGCAAAACAGAAGACTGTGTATGTGTGTGAGTGTATACATAGGTGTGCTTTAAGGCACAAGGGTCGTTTTATGTTCTGAACATTTGTAGATTTGTAGATATTGAACAATGTCATCTATTGAACCTAGTCACCAACATAATGGTATTAGGAGGTGGGGCCTTGGGGCTGATCAGATTCTGAGGGCAGAGCCCTAGAGGAGGCCCCAGAGAGCAGCTTTGTCCCTTCCACCTGGTGAGGACACAGCTAGAAGATACATCCCTAGCCGGGCGTGGTGGCACACACTTGTAATCCCAGTACTTTGGGAGGCGGAGACCGGAGGATCCAGGTTCACGGCCAGCCTCAGCTCTCTTGCTCTCTCTCTCTCCCTGTCTCTCTCTCTCTCTCTCTCTCTCTCTCTCTCTCTCCC
>PVJS01046152.1:0-15936 GCA_004027185.1 Glis glis | reverse complement strand
GCGGCGGCCGCTACAGGGCCGGAGCCTGGTTCTCCCGCAGGCTCTAACCAGTCGGGGTTCGAGTCCAGGTACTTCCCATTGGCCTAGGACCGCTCACTGCCCTCTCTGGGCCTCAGTGTCCCAGTCCTTAAGAGGGCCTGAGAACGTCCGCCCGGGACGCCTGGCCTTCCAGGGCCTATCTCGGTAGCTGCACGAAATTGGCGCTTCTTCGCTTGCGTCCATGAGATCGCAGTGCTGTGGATACCTGTCGGTCTCTACAGGAGGTGTAGCTGGGGCTGGTTGCTTCCACGCCTGAATTCACATTTCGTCTCTGCCACTCAGTACAAGTGTGACCTTGGGCAAGTCTCTTCTCTGAGCTGCAGTTACCTTGTCTGTATGCAGGGAAAGTAGTAATAACAATAGCAACAACTCTTATGTAGCACTCACTCCACCTCAGGCATTTAATTCTCCAAACAGATCTACTGGACAGGATCACTTGTTATCCCATTGTAAAGATGAGGCACAGCAACATTAAGTTTTGCCCAAGGCCACACAGTTTAGCCCAGTGCTTTGCAACTGCTAAGGCCCAGTAAGCAGTAGTTGTTGTCTCAGACCTGCCCTGACTCAATTCCCTAACAGCAAGATGGAACCAGGTGAAGAGCTGGAGGAAGAGGACTCTCCTGGAGGCCGTGAGGATGGTTTCACCGCTGAGCACCTGGCTGCAGAGGCCATGGCGGCGGACATGGATCCCTGGCTCGTGTTTGATGCCCGCACCACACCTGCTGCTGAGCTGGACGCCTGGTTGGCCAAGTACCCACCATCCCAAGTTACCCGCTACGGGGACCCTGGTTCACCCAACTCTGAGCCTGTAGGCTGGATTGCAGCCTACGGGCAGGGCTACACCCCCAACTCAGGTGATGTACAGGGTCTGCAGGCAGCCTGGGAGGCTCTGCAGACCAGCGGGCGGCCCATCACGCCAGGTACCCTGCGCCAGCTGGCCATCACCCACCAAGTGCTCTCAGGCAAGTGGCTGATTCACCTGGCACCTGGCTTCAAGCTGGACCACGCCTGGGCTGGCATTGCACGGGCCGTGGTTGAGGGTCGGCTTCAGGTAGCCAAGGTGAGCCCACGGGCCAAGGAGGGTGGGCGCCAGGTCATCTGTGTTTACACGGACGACTTCACGGACCGCTTAGGTGTACTGGAGGCAGATTCAGCCATCCGTGCAGCAGGCATTAAGTGTCTACTCACCTACAAGCCAGATGTCTACACCTACCTGGGCATCTACAGGGCCAACCGCTGGCACCTCTGCCCTACTCTCTATGAGAGCCGTTTCCAGCTTGGAGGCAATGCCCGTGGCTCTCGAGTGCTGGACCGTGCCAACAATGTGGAACTGACCTAGTGGGGTCAAGAGGAGGTGATTATCCTTTGCTCCCCTTTGCAGAGGATGGGTCCAACCATCTTCCTCCTCGTCCCAAGGCCAAGCCCCCCAGCTCTGAGGATTAGCTCAATCGGGAACTGCCTGCATCTTCAGTCCCCTTGAACTTTTGCCCTCTGTTCAGGGCTGACTCCAGCCCCCGCAGGCTGGGGGCTTTGGCTCCCTGAGGGCGGGGCCCTCAATGCTGCTCCCCCCCACTGCCCAGGACCACAGGTTGGGTGCAGACACTCAAGAAAAGAGCCTTCCTTGGCCATCCTCATCCCCAGCTATACCTCTTCCTCTTCCTGCATTTTTCCCTTCTTTCTTCACAAGGGAGAAAACTTAGTGCTTCCAGTCCCTCTCCTTGGAGCCATTGTAGTCCAGGGGGCAGGGGCCCTGCAGGACTGAGCATGCCATTGGGGGGCGTAGTTGTGCCCACTCATCTTCTGGCAGAAGGGATGCAGGGCCACGGACACGGGGCCTGCCCTTCCTTCCCTGCCAATTCACAAGCCTGCACCACCTTCCTTCCCTAGCTACCTTGACATGTGCCTGCTCCTGGCCTTTCAATAAAACCCAGCTTGGGTCTGTGTCTTGAGTGTTTTTTTAAAATACTGCCTTGGTTACCTGCTTTAATTGTTGGGGAGAGGCCAGGCCAAGAGAGATTGCCTCTGATGACCCCCCCATAATAAGATAGGCCTCATTCTCAGTGGTGGTCTCCCTTCCTGAGAACCTCTGCAAAGCCAGCACTGCTTCCCCTGCATCCAAACAATCAGAATCTGTTTTTCTGTTATTTCCTATAAATCTAGAGTTGGCTCTTCCGGGAAGGCCCAAGGGGGCTACTCCTAGTCCCCTGCATGCATTTGTTTTTGTTTTTGTTTTTTGTGGTACTGGGGATTGAACCCAGGGGCATTCTACCTCTGAGATACACCCCAGCCCTATTTTATATTTTTTATTCTGAAACAGGGTCTCACTAAGTTGCAGACGGTCTCACAAATTTTCTGAGGCTGGCCATGAACCTGCAATCCTCCCGTCTCAGCCTCCCAAGCACTGGGATTACAAGTGTGCGCCACCACGCCCAGCTCCCTGCATGCATTTGTGCATGTTAGAGAAAGGTGTTTAGCCCAGCGAGTGATGCTCACTTGTAATCCCAGTACTTAGGAGGCTGACACGGGAGGATCACAGGTTCACAGCCAGCCTCAGCAACTTATCAAGGCCCTCCTGAACTTAGTGAGACCGTGTTTCAAAATAAAAAATAAAGCCAGGTGTGGTGGTACACACTTGTAATTCTAGTACTTGGGAGGCTGAGATAGTAGGATCAGAGGTTTGTGGCCAGCCTCAGCAACTTAGGGAGGCCCTCCACAATGTAGTGAGACCCTGTTTCCAAATAAAAAATAAAATAAGGCTGAGGGTGTAGCTCAGAGGTAGAATACCCCTGGATTCAATCCCCAGCACCACAAAACAAAGAAAAAGGAAAGAAAAATAATAAAATAGGGTTGGGGGTGTAGCTCAGAGATAGGAATGCCCTTGAGTTCAATCCCCAGTAACACACGCACGCACGCACGCACGCACAACCATAGGAGGATCTCCAGAAGCCCAGCCATGTGTCCTCACCTCTCCTACCACCCTGACCATCGCAGGTGCCACCAGGCGGTTTGCCAAGCATTGCCATCTATGTCATTTAACTCTCATGACCCGTTTTTGTTTTTGGTACTGGGGATTGAACCTAGGGGCATTCTACCTCTGAGCCATACCCCTAGCCCTTTTTATTTTGAAATTGAGTCTCACTAGGTTGCTAAGAGTCTCTCTGTCCTCGAGCTTCAATCCTCTCTTAGCCTCCTAAGTACTGGGATAACAGGTATGCACCACTGCACCCATCTCTCTCATCACCTCTTTAAGGAGGTGCTGGCCCCATTCTGTGGACAAGGAAATTGAGGCCAAGAGGGGAAAGGAGTTTTCTGCGGGTAATCTGTTGAGTGCAGCAGAGCAGGGACTTGCATCCTGGTTCCTGCCGCCTCCTCAGGCAGAGTGTGCTCCCTGACCTCAGAGAAAACCACCCACGAGACATGTTCATGCCTGCGCTCACTCCTTCGCTCACGTGATCTTGCGGGCCACCCTGCTCTGCTCGGCTGCTCCAGCCTCCGGAAGCCTGGCTCCTGCATCCCCCGCCTTGCCAACTCCAGGCCCAGCCCAGGCTTGGTTGGGGGCCAGGAGGTTGGCAGGAGCCCCTCTGATGCTGCTCTCGTGCCGTGCAAAAGCTGACTCAGCCTCCAGCAGCCTCACTGAGTTGGAATTTGGAGCAGGGGAGCGGAGATGCCACTGGGCTGACTGGGTGGAAGTGGCTGAGTCATGAGATGCTGGCTCAACCCCCTCCCAGCTTCCTCCCCACCCTGAGCCTCCCTGGGGCCGAGTCCCCCAAGCCCAGCCTTGGGAAGTCCCCAGAGCTGGAGGTCAGTGAGTTGGAGCCTGGTGCCCTGCTTGCTTCAGATCATCAGTGCCTTGCATGGACCAAAGTGGGCCAAGGCCCCGGGGGGCTCCTGACCAGGCCCTCATGGGTACCACAAAGATGGCCAAGTGGTGGGGGCAGCCCCAGGTACTCCCATAAAAGAGCATATCACACTCATCCCTCCTCTCCTCAGGACCCTGGGTAGGCCCACTCCTCACCATCTCTGCCAAACCATGGCAACAGCCTCCAACTTGCCTCCCCTCTTCCCACATAGCCAAGCCCACAGATACCCCTGCAGAGCCGTGGCCCTGTCTAGCACTGACCTGGCCCTTACTAGCTGCCCCAGCTTGCCTCAGGCACCCCTTGCAGCCATGCCCACTCCACTGAAGCCAACTGGCACTTCCTTTGCCCGGGGCTGTGGGCCTGGGCCTGGGCCTTGGGCCTTCCTTCTGCTATAACACCTGCACTGATCATAGGATCCCTGTGGCTACTTATGCAGTCACCTGATTGATGTCTGTCTCCTGCTGGCCCCTAAGTCACATACCCACACTGTGTGCTCCTTACAGGCAGAGGCAGTGTCTAAATGTCAGCCCTAGGCTGGGCGTGGGGGCACACACTTGTAATCCCAGTACTTGGAAGGCTGAGACTGGAGGATCGCAAGTTTGCAGGCAGCCTCAGCTACTTAGTGAGGACCTCTCCAACTTAGTGAGACTCTGTTTCAAAGTAAAGAATAAAAAATAGGGCTGGGGGTGTAGTTTGGAGGTAGAATGCCCCTGGGTTCAATCCCCGATACTGCAAAAAAATAAAAATTTCCTCAGGTTGCTGGGTGATAGAGAGGATGGTGTTGATCTACAGACTGTGGGGAGCACTCAGGAAAGAGAGGATGGGGCCAGGACGAAAGAAATGTTTGTTAGCTGGGCATGGTGGCACACTCCTGTAATCCCAGTACTTGGGAGGCCAAGATAGGAGGATCACAGGTTTGAGACCAGTCTCAGCAACTTAGCCACATCCTCAGCAATGTAGCAAGACCCTGTTTCAAAATAAAAAATTAAGACAGGCACAATGGCACACGCCTGTAATCCCAGTACGTAGGAGGCTGAGACAGGAGGATCGCAGGTTCTTGGTTAGCTTCAGCAAACTTGCAAGGTCCTCTGCAATTTAGTGAGACCCTGTTTCAAACTAAAAAATAAAATAGGGCTAGGGGTGTAGCTCAGAGGTGGAATGCCCCTGGGTTCAACTCCCAGTACTAGTAAATATATATATAAACATATGGAGACAGTGAGAGAGAGAGAGAAAGAAAGGAAAGAAAGGAAGGAAGGAAGGAAGCCGGGCATGGTAGTGGACTTGTAATCCCAGTACTTGGGAGGCTGAGACCAGCCAAATAAATAATAAAATAAATAAATAATAAATAAATAAAATTTTCAGCCCTGACCCCAGAGCAACCTCTCCATAAATTGTTAAATGAGTGAAGGATTTGACTCGGATCCAGTGCCTGCTATTCCCTCCCACCTCATCTCCCCTCTGCTCTCTGCTCATCCTTGTTCCAGAATCATGAGCTACATGTGGTTTTCTTGAAATGTTCTGGGGTGTGTGTGTGTGTGTGTGTCTCTCTCTCCTCTTGCTCCTGTCTCTCCTCTCTCTCTGTACTGGGGATTTTCTTGACTAAACATGTGATCGAGCCGGGCATGGTGGCACAGGATTGTAATCCCAGGACTTGGGAGGCTGAGACAGGAGGATCCGGGTTCGCGGCCAGCCTCAGCTACCTAGTGAGGCCCTCCGCAACTTAGCAAGACCCAGTTTCAAAATAAAGAATAAAAAATAGGGCTGGTGGTGTATCTTGGAGGTAAAACGCCCCTGGGTTCAATCCCTGGTACCACACACACACAAAAAAATGTGATCAAATGGAAGTCATTTTCTGTCTCTAGGCCTCAGTTTCCTCATTCTATTAGCAAGAGCCAGGTGCTGTGCTTAGCATTTGCCTACATCACCTCATCTTTTTTTTTTTTTTTTTTTTTTGCGGTACCAGGGATTGAACGCGGGGGCGTTCTACCTCCGCGCTACACCCCCGGCCCTATTTTTTATACTTTATTTTGAAACCGGGTCTCATGAAGTTGCGGAGGGCCTCACTAAGGAGAGAGAGAGAGAGACAGGGAGAGAGAGGGCAAGAGAGCTGAGGCTGGCCGTGAACCCAGATCCTCCGGTCTCTGCCTCCCAAAGTACTGGGATTACAAGCGTGCGCCACCACGCCCGGCCCTATATCACCTCATCTAAGTTTCATTTTGATCTGTTATTATTGCTATATTGCAGAAAAGGAAGCTGAAGCTGGACCCAGGGACATTTACCTCTAAGCTATACCCCCAGCCCCTTTTTATTTTTTTATTTATTTTTTTTTTTTTTTGCGGTACTGGGGATTGAACCCAGGGGCATTCTACCTCCAAGCTACACCCCCAGCCCTATTTTTTATTCTTTATTTTGAAACAGGGTCTCACTAAGTTGTGGAGGGCCTCCCTAAGTAGCTGAGGCTGGCCGCAAACCCGGATCCTCCGTTCTCAGCCTCCCAAGTACTAGGATTACAAGTGTGGGCCACCACGCCCGGCTTTTATTTTTTATTTTGAAACAGGGTCTTGCTCAGTTTCTGAGGGTCTCGCTAATTTTCTGAGGCTGGCCTCAAACCTGCGATCCTCCTATTTCAGCCTCCCAAGCACTGGGATCACAGGTGTGCCCCACCATACCCAGCTGGCCTTTCTCACGTCTGCCTTTGCTCACACTGTAGCCTCTGCTTGGCATGTCTGACACTCACCCACTTTCCTAGCTGACTCCACATCTCAGACCCACTGGCTCAGGTGTCACCCCGCCCAGACCTTCCACCACCCTTCACCCCAATTGCTATATGCACATCTCCCAGGCTCCCACTATGCCCACTGACCTGTGGCTGTGTGTCTGAGACCCCTCAGTGGCTGTGGTTTGTCTTCCAACGTGTCCTCAGCATCCAGAACAGGGCCTGGCCTGGTGCAGGACCAAATGAACATTCTTTTTTTTTTTTAGGTACTGGGGATTGAACCCTGACTCAGTCTCCCAAGTACTGGGATTATAAGTGTGCGCCACCACGCCCAGCTCAAATGAACATTCTTGACTAAACATGTGATTGAATGAAAGTCACTTTCTGTCTCAAGGCCTCAGTTTCCTCATTTTATTAACAAGAGCCAGGCACTGTGCTAAGCATTTGCCTACATCACCTCATCTAAGTTTCATTTAGATCTGTTATTATTGCCGTATTGCAGAAAAGGAAGCTAAAGCCAGAAAAGTTCAGTAATTGGTTCAAGGCTACAGAGCTAGTAGGTGGCAAAGCCTAGATGTGAGCGGGGTCATCCAGCTCCACAGCACCCAGTGCATGGCTGAACCCCCACTGTAAGAATGGGCTGCTGGGGCAGGCACTGCAGAAATCAGTGCAGCCCAGCAAGGACTAAGGATTGATTTGTAAAGCACACAGTTTGGGTCCTGTCCCCACACACAGGGCAGATTATCCAGGGCAGATGCGCCATCACGCCCGGCTTTTGCCATCTCTTTAAGAAACAAAAACAGCCAGGCATGGTGGCACATGCCTGTATTCCCAGTACTTGGGAGGCTGAGACAGGAGGATCAGAGATTCGAGGACAGCCTCAGCAAGTAGTGAGACTCTCATCAACCTAGTGAGACCCTGTTTCAAAATAAAAATAAAATAGGGCTAGGGGTGTAGATCGGAGGTAGAATGGCCCTGGGTTCAATCCCCAGTACCAAAAAATAAATAAAATAAAAATAAAACCAAGGGAAGGATGGCTGAGGCCAGGAAAAGAAGACCCCTACACACACACACACACACACACACACACACACACACACTCACTCCCTCTACCCCCAGGCCTCAGGGAGGAGGGAGGAGTTCCAGAGAGCCTGCTGGGGAGGGGACCCTGAGAGACCCCTGGCCCCAGCTGGGACAGGGCAGCAGAATCTGAGGACAGGAAACAGCTGAGTTGGGAGATGCTTCAGCCAGAACTTTGGCAGGATTTGGGGGATTTTCCCAGCGGGGCAGCTGCGCCCCACTCCCAGCGACTGGGAGGGGCCCTGGCAGGGATGAGGATTGGGTCACGCGGCTGATTCATCCGCAGAGGGAAACTCCCCACTTCTCTGACGTGCATCCCCCAGGCACCGAGGGTAAACCTGAGGGCACCCGGCTGAGAAACCCACCAACCCCATCTTTTCTTGGTTACTGGCCTCCCGACAAGACATAACAAACCCGCAATCAGTCAGCAGCTTCCCGGGAAGAAAACCAGACTGTAACCAGAGTGAGGGCTGGACAGAGACTCCTCAGAAGTCCTTTCTCATCCATTTTATAGGTGGGAAAATTGAGGCTCAGATAGTAAAAGGGAAGATGTACACAGAGCTGCCTACACCATGCGTCCTCTAAACCAGTTATCCTCACTAGCTAACTGACCTGCACCAACTCATTTCGCTCCTCACAGCCCTTTTCTTACCGATGAGGAGACTGAGGCGGCTGTTAAGTAACTTGGCCAAGGTAAAGGCTAGAAATGCTCTGGCAGCCTCTGCAGATCCCAAGAGGGGTTTACACACTTCTGTGGCAGACGACTTTGTCCCTGGTCCCAGAGCAGCTCTGCCCCTGGGGGCGTAGGACTTCCTGGGGCAAAGCTTCTTGGGTACCAGCTCTGCCCCCTGGAAGCCTTAGAGGACAGACAGGTCCCCAACAAGGCCCTTCCCCCTCTTTCTTGCTTCCCTCCTCCCCCACTAAAAGGAGAAAGCTGGCTCTTGCAAGATCAAGGCCAGCTTCAAACTTTTTTATTAAAAAAAATAAAAAGGGCCAGGCCAGTTGTGGTGGTACATGCCTGTAATCCCAGTACTTGGGAGGCTGAGACAAGGATCGCAGGTTCGAGGCCAGTCTCAGCAGCTTAGCAAGACCCTCAGAAACTGAGCAAGACCCTGTTTCAAAATAAAAAGGGCTGGGAGTGTAGCTCAGAAGTAGAATGCCCCGGGGTTCAATCCCTAGTACCACCCTCCAAAACATAAAAATAAAAAGGGACAGACGTGGTGGCTCACGACTATAATCTCAGTAATTGGGAGGCTGAGACAGGAGGATCAAAGGTTCAAGGCCAGCCTCGGCAACATAGTGAGACCTGCAGCAACTTAGCGAGACCCTGTATCAAAATAAAAAATAAAAAGGGCTGGGGTAGCTGGGCATGGTGGCGCACGCTTGTAATCCCAGTACTTGGGAGGCTGAGACAGGAGGATCGCAGGTTCACGGCCAGCCTCAGCAACTTGTGAGGCCCTCTGCAACTTAGAGAGACTCTGTTTCAAAATAAAGAATAAAATAGGGCTGGGGGTGTAGCTCAGAGGTAGAGTGTCCCTGGGTTCAAACTCCAGTTCCACCAAAAAAAAAAAAAAAAAAAGAAGACTCAGCCAACCCCTCAGAGGCCAGGAGAGGGCAGCGAAGCATTCCCGCCAGAATCTCTCCAGGGCTTTGACACTCTTCCAAACCCCAATCCCTTCCTTCCAAGTCAGAGCCTCCCTTTCCTGTCCCCCCCAACCCCCCTACACACGCACAGGCACACACATGTGCACTGAGGGTCCAGCCTCCAAGCTCCTGGGGCTCAGGGAACCCGAGGTGCTCCCGCCCTCTTCTGCCCTGGGCCAGGGGCCTGCAGGGGGTCAGAGGGGGCTGAGGGTTGGGGATCTGTGAGGTATGGCTAGGGGCCCATGCAGGCAAGCTCTGCCCCACTTGGCTCCCGCTCACATGACTCACCCCCTCGCCCCCCATGACTCAGTTTACACGGGTGCCCGGAGGTCCTCCCAGCACGGGTGGGGCGGTTTATTGGCCCAGCCCAGGCCCGCCAGCCTTTCATCCCAGGATAAGTGTTTCATCCCACTCCTGGCCTGGAGCAGGAGCTGGCAACCTCAGGGGACAGCAAGCCTGGCTCCTAGGAGCCTGGGGACGGGAAGTGGGGAACAGTCTGCGGCTTTAGGAGGAGCCCGAAAACTAGGTGACAGGCCCCAGCTATCCTGGGCCTGGGTCTGCAGGGAACTCAAATCACTCCAAGAAACTCAAGGGGCCAGGCAAGTGGGCAGAGCCACCCTAGACACTGACAGCAGAGGCCCTGACAGCCTCCCTTCCAAGGAACTCATCCACACAGCACAAAACCTAACAGCAAGAACATTCTTTCTTTGTTTTTTGTTTCTGGGGGTTGAACCCAGGAGCATTCTACCTTGAAACTACACCCCCAGCCCTACTTTATTTTGAAATAGAGTCTTGCTAAGTTGCTGAGGGCCTCACTAAGTTGCTGAGGCTGTCCTCAAACCTGCGATCCTTCAGTCTCAGCCTCCCAAGCACTGGGATTACAGGTGTGCACCACTGCGCCCGGCAAGAACATTCTTTTTTTTTTTTTTCGGTGTTGGGGATTGAACTCAGGGGCATTCTACCTCTGAGCTAAACCCCTCGCCCTATTTTATTTTTTATTTTGAAACAGGGTCTCACTAAGTTGTTGAGGGCCTAACAAAGTTGCTGTGGCTCTCGAACCTGCAATCCTCCTGTCTCAGCCTCCCAAGTACTGGGATTACAGACATATGCCACTGCTCCTGGCAAGAACATTCTTGAAATTATTTATTGCTTCCTTACTGTATGGAGCTCCTGGCTAAGAACTCTCCAGGCCTTACCTCGTTAATTCTCCCCACATGTACATGTACACATACTAATATTATATCCTTTTACAAACGAGGAAAACCAAAGCATGGAGAAGTCAGGGAATTGCCCAGGCCCGGAAGTCTCCTCCTTAATCAAAGCAGGGCTGTGAGAAATGAAATGAGTTGATGTGCACAACCTGGGAGAGAACGCCTGGCACAGAGCAGGTCTGTGTGTTTGTTCTTACTATCGGAGCCTTGAATTTTTTTTTTTTTTTTGGTAGTACTGGGGATTGAGCCCCAGGGCATTCTACCTCTGAGCTACACCCCAGCCGTATTTTATTTTCATTTAGAAACAGGGTCTTAGCCGGGCGTGGTGGCGCATGCTTGTAATCCCAGTACTTGGGAGGCTGAGACCGGAGGATCCGGGTTCACGGCCAGCCTCAGCTACTTAGTGAGGCCCCCCCGCAAGTTAGCGAGACCCTGTTTCAAAATAAAGAATTAAAAATAGGGCTGGGGTGTAGCTTGGAGGTAGAATGCCCCTGGGTTCAACCCCAGTACCACAAAAAAAAAAAAAAGAAAGAAAAGAAACAGGGTCTCGTTAGGCTGATGAGAGTCTCTACTCGCTGAGGTTAGCATCAAACCTGCGATCCTCCTGTCTCAGCCTCCCAAGTACTAGGATTACAAGCATGCACCACCACAACTGGCAAAGGAGCCTCGAATTTTACAGCTATAAAATGGGTGAGAAAGGACACCTGAGGAGCTCCCATCCAGCCTTCACTCTGGTCACAGTCCCTGGTTTATTCCTTGGAAAGCTGCCCACTACCCTGTCACCCTGCCAGGTCATCTCGTGCTGTTAATCGTCCTGCCTCTGGTGCTGTGCAACCGGAGCAGGGGTGAGGGCCCCGTGGTCACCCCCACCTGCAGCTCTCCACTGAAACCTCTGGTTTTAGGAACCATAGTACGTGAGCCACGGACGTGCAAAACGGAGAAACTGAGCCTCCCCTTCAGGAAAAGGGACAGACCTGAAGTTGCATAAAAGTTGGAGACTCAGCCAGGGCTGGGGCCCTGTCTCAGGTGCTCCCCACCCAGCTGGAGCAGGGAAGGGAGAAGAAGCGGGGCCTGGAGCTGCCTCTGACACCCTGTAGCATTTAGCCCAGGCCCTTCCCTCTCTAGAAACTTAGGGTCCTCATCTGCCTAACAGCAGGGTGGCATGAGGCTCAAGGGACGGCAAAGGACCAGGCACATGTGGGTCAGCCGGCATCTGGGGACTTGGGAGGAAGGTCGCATCCATGGTGCTATCCAGTTCTGGCAGCAATCCCACCCCACCAACAGCCTTCCTCTTCCATAGCTGGGCTCAACCGAATGGTTTCCCCTCAACCTCAAGAGCTTGGACAACCAGGCCAGGAAAACCTTCTGTTTGAAAACCTTCTGCTGAAAACCTTCAGCATGGGGCTCTACCCCATTCCCCTCCAGACTCCAGCCATGCCACTGTTCAAGCACCCCTGCATGGCCAGTTGCTGTGGTGCATGCCTGTAATCCCAGTACTTGGGAGGCTAAGACAGGAGGATCACAGGTTCAAGGCCAGCCTCAGCAACTTAGTGAGACCCTATTTCAAAATAAAAATAAAAGAGAGGTGGGGATGAGCTGGGCGTGGTGGCGCACACTTGTAATCCCAGTACTTGGGAGGCTGAGACAGGAGGATCGCAGGTTTTCAGCCAGCCTCAGCTACTGAGTGAGGCCCTCCGCAACTTAGTGAGACCCTGTTTCAAAATAAAGAACAAAAAATAGGGCTGGGAGTATAGCTCGGAGGCAGAATGCCCCTGGGTTCAATACCCAGTACCACAAAAAAAAGAATAAAAAATAGGGCTGGGAGTGTAGCTCCGAGGCAGAATGCCCCTGGGTTCAATCCCCAATTCCCCCACCCAAAAAAAGAGGCGGGGTGTAGCTCAGAGGTAGAACGCCTCTGAGTTCAATTTCCAGTACCAAACATACATACATACATACATACATACATACATACATAGGGCTGGGGTATAACTCAGAGGTAGAATTCCCTGGTTTCAATCCCCAGTACTCCCCCCAAAAACCACCCCTCCTGGCCCCCTCATCCCCAGCCCAAGTCACGCTCCTCAGCCTGCTGTGCAGGGGCCCTGGTCTTGGCCTCCCCAGCCCACCCTTCCAGCTCCTCGCCCCAGCACACATTCCACTGCATGCTCTGGACCCCAGCCACTCTGTCCTCCCACTCCGCTCACCCGCAGGCCTTTGTGCCCACTGTCTCCAATCCCAGGAATATCTCCCTTGACCTCAAGTCCCCCTCTGCCAGGAAGCCTTGTCCCACACCAGCTGGTAAGAATCCTTCCTCTGGGGGCTCTGGGAATGCCCTGGGCACTCGGTGGCTCTGCCCCCAGCACTGTCTCTCTGGTGCCAGGACTGTTTTCCCTAGTGTGTGACCACTCTTTGGGCTGTCAGTGTCGCAGGGCCAGGACTAAGTCCTTATCGTCCCTTCTTCCCCACATTTGGCTCCATTCAACTTTTATTTATTTATAGCAGTACTGGGGATTGAACCCAGGGGCATTCTACCTCCAAACTACACCCCCAGCCTTATTTTTTATTCTTTATTTTGAAACAGGGTCTCACTAAGTTGGGGAGGGCCTCACTAAGTAGCTGAGACTGGCCACGAACCTGTGATCCTCCTGTCTCAGCCTCCCAAGTACTGGGATTACAAGCGTGCGCCACCACGCCCGGCTCCATTCAACTTTCAATTCAGTTAATTCAGGACAATGGGTAAAGAAACTGTGGTATACCCATGCAAGGGAATACTATTTAGCTATAAAAAGGAGTCAATGATGGCTACCTACAACTTGGAGGAACCTCACACACATGATGATGTGAGCCAGAAAGCATGTGCCATGTGATTCCATCGATGTGGAATTCTAGAAGCGACAAAACTAATCTGTGGCAATAGAAATGAGTCAAGTGATTTCCTGGGATGGGGGACTGACTTGCAAAGAGGCAGGAGAGAACATTCTAGGGGGATGAAGATGTTCTGTCTTTCTTTTATTTATTTATTTATTTTGGTGTTGGGGATTGAGCCCACCCTCAGCCCCTTTTATTTTGGAAATAGGGTCAGTTGCTGAGGCTGGCCTCAAACCTGCAATCCTTCTGTCTTAGCCTCCCAAGTATTAGAATGACAGGTGTGTGCCACCATGTTGCCCAGGCTGGTCTCTGACTCCTGAGCTCAAGTGATCCCCCTGCTTCAGCCTCCTCAGTAGCTCGGTCTACAGTTTGTACCACTGTGTCCAGCCCTGATTTTTTTTTTTTTTTTTTTTTTTTTTTTTTTTTTTTTTTTTTTTTTTTTTTTTTTTTTTTTTTTTTTTTTAGTGAGGCAGATCTTTACATACTCAGTGGAAGGCTTTCCAAGATATAACACAAAAGCAAGAAATAAAACAGGGTGTGATACAGGCTACTCCCTGGGTAAAACAATACACAAGAAACTTTATGGTGAAGGGGGAGGTTTCTCACCACACACCCTTTTGTAGCCTTTGGATTTTGACATATGTAAACATATTACTTAATTATAAAAAAGTGTAACTAAAAAATTTACATATAGCTGGGTGTAGTGGCCCATACTTGTAATCCCAGTCCTTGGGAGGCTGACACAGGAGGATCGCAGGTTTTCGGCCAGCCTCAGCTACTTAGTGAGGCCCTCCACAACTAAGTGAGACCCTGTTTCAAAATAAAGAGTAAGAGAGCCGGGCATGGTGGCCCACACTTGTAATCCCAGTACTTGGGAGGCTGAGACCAGAGGATTCAGATTCGCAGCCAGCCTCAGCTACTTAGTGATGCTCTCCACAATTTAGTGAGACCCTGTTTCAAAATAAAGAATAAAAAATAGGGCTGGGGGCATAGCTCAGAGGTAGAATGCCCCTGGGTTCCATCCCCAGTACCACACAAAAAATAAAAAAGAAAGAAAGAAAGAATAAGAGCCAGGCGTGGTGGCGCACGCTTGTAATCCCAGTACCTGGGAGGCTGAGACCTGAGAATCCCGGTTCGTGGCCACTTAGTGAGACTCTGCAACTTAGTGAGACTCTGTTTCAAAATAAAGAATAAAAAATAGGGCTGGGGGTGTAGCTCAGAGGTAGAATGCCCCTGGGTTCAATCCCCAGTATGGCAAAAAAAAAAAAAAAAAAACAGGGCTGGGAGTGTAGCTCAGAGGTAGAATGCCCCTGGGTTCAATCCTCAATGCAAAATAAAGGAAGAAAGGAAGAAAGGAAAGAAAGGAAGGAAGGAAAGGAAGGAAGGAAGGAAGGAAGGAAGGAAGGAAGGAAGGAAGGAAGGATAAATGCCCCTGGGTTCAATCTCCAGTACCACAAATAAATAAATAAATAAATAAATAAATAAATAATAAAAAAATAGGGCTGGGGATGTAGCTCCGAGGTAGAACTGGGTTCCATACCCAGTACCACACACACACACACACACACACACACACACAAAATTAAATATAAAACAACACAAAAAAAAATAAAAATCATGGTTTTTTTTTTTTTGTGTGTGTGTGTGTGTGTGTGGTACTGGGTATGGAACCCAGAGGCATTCTATCTCCAAACCACACCCTCAGCCTGATTTTATTTTTATTTTGAAATATGGTCTCATTAGGTTGATGAGAGTCTCACTACTTGCTGAGGCTGTCCTTGAACATTTAATCCTCCTGTCTCAGCTTCCCAAGTACTAGGATTAAAAGTGTGCGTCACCGCACTCAGCTCAAAAAATTATGTTTTAAAATAATATCTTCTCGGTCAGGCATGGTGGTGCATGCTTGTAATCCCAATACTTAGGAGGCTGGTTCACAGCCAGCCAGCCTCAGCTACTTAGCGAGGCCCTCAGCAACTTAGTGAGACCCTGTTTCAAAATAAAGAATAAAATATAGGGCTGAGGGTGTAGCTTGGAGGTAGAATGCCCCTGGGTTCAATCCCCAGAACCACAAATAAATAAATAACAACAACAGCAACTTCTAAACAGGCATGGTGGCACATGCCTGTAATCCCAGCTACTCAGGAGGCTAAGTCAGGAGGAACACAGGTTCCAGACCAGTCTCAGCAATTTTTCAAGATTTTCAGCAACCTAGTAAGACCTGTTTCAAAACAAAAAATAAAAAGGGCTGGGAGGTAGAATTTGGAGGAAGAATGCCTGTGGGTTCAATACCCTGTACCACCAAACACACACACACACACACACACACACACACACACACACACACACACACACATTGCAGCCAGGCCTTTTGGTGTGGTGGCACATGCCTGTAATCCTAGTCCTGGGGGAGCTGAGACTCAGCAACCTAGTGAGACCCTGTTTCAAAATAAAAAATTAAGCCGGGCGTGGTGGCGCACGCTTGTAATCCCAGTACTTTGGGAGGCGGAGACCGGAGGAT
>PVJS01046151.1:0-15936 GCA_004027185.1 Glis glis | reverse complement strand
GATTGAACCCAGGGGCGTTCTACCTCCGCGCTACACCCCCGGCCCTATTTTTTATACTTTATTTTGAAATTAGGTCTCATGAAGTTGTAGAGGGCCTCACTAAGTAGAGAGAGAGAGAGAGAGAGAGAGCTGAGGCTGGCTGTGAACCCAGATCCTCCGGTCTCCGCCTCCCAAAGTACTGGAATTACA
Source organism: Glis glis (assembly GCA_004027185.1). NCBI lineage: Eukaryota > Metazoa > Chordata > Mammalia > Rodentia > Gliridae > Glis > Glis glis. The sequence continues at coordinate 15,747 of PVJS01046151.1, read as the reverse complement.
AGCATGCGCCACCACGCCTGGCATTAGATAATTTAAAATATACATAAAAAGAAAATATGCTCTCCAAAATTAGGGTGCAATGTTCCATTTATGTTGAATTAAGCCTGTTCATTGCTAAAATGCTCAAATTTTATTGATTATCTGTCTGATATATCTGTTACTGTGAAAGTTGTGATGGTATCTCTTACTTTTGTAAAATGTTTGTCCATTTCTCTTTGTAGTTTTGTTAAGCTTTTGCTTATATATTTTGAATCTATGCTATTAGGTGTATAGATGTTTAAAACTATACCTTCCTAATGAATTGAACTTTTTAATCACTATGTAGTGGTATTTTAAGTTGTAGCAATATTTTCCTTTTTCATTATGACATTTTTTAGATATTACTATAACTAAACCATAATGTTGTAAGTCATTTTCCAAAAACTATTTTATAGTCTTTGATTTTCAGGCTGTCTTAGAAAAGTATATCTCATGTAACCGTTAGGATTTTATTCCAGTATTGAAAATATTTTCACTAGAGATTTTATTCCATTTATGTATTTTCAGCTATCAGAGTGCTTGTTTCCTACTTGTCAATCATTCTTTCTTTCTTAACATCTTTTACACTAATTTAACATTGCAAATTTGTTTTTTTTTCTCATCCCATTTGTTTCCCCTATACTTATTTGGAAATTACATTCTTTATGTATATCTTAGGAATTGTTACCTTTTCTCCTTTAAGAAGCATACTTAACTACCCAGATTTCACCATTACACATTGTATATATGCATAATTACACTGAGTCCTATAAGTATGCACACTCAAAATATTAGTTTAAAAAGAAGCATACTTAAATTCAAATCATATTTAGTATCTTTACCTCCCTTCTTAATAATATAAGGAATGTGTAAGGTTTAAGTTCTATAAGACCTTCTCCATTTATACTCTTTTGTTGTCTAATCTTTTAATTCAGCCTGTCTTTACCCATTTACTGAATTTTGCCAATAATCAATAGTCTTGGATTAGGACTCCAGGCCTCAAGTGAGGGTCAGCCTGAGCTCATCCCCTTATTACCTGAACAGGAGATTGAGCCAAGCCATAGTAAAACTGCTAACACACACACACACAAAAAAAAATGAAGTAATTTTGTCTTATTTGTGCAAAGTTTGTAGCAATAGTTATCATTTAACAGAACACCAATCCACTTATTAATTAATTAGGATACCATTATGTTTGTATGTATGTATGTATGTATGATATGTGTGTATGTGTGTACAATCAGGAAGGATGAAATGAATTTGCAAATAAATGCAAATATCCAAGGACAATGGTCAACTACATTATCCTGATAAAATTCATTTTCATTTTTGTGAACAAGTATCAGTGACATTATTTCAAGTTTTTTTTTTCTTTTTCTTTTGTACAATATACAGAGTTGTAAGGAGTTAAAAGACATAGCCTTTTATCAAATCAGGTAACCCAGAAAGGCTCACTAGATGGGATATTTAGTAGTCTTCACTATACATTTAAAATTTTTTCATAATTGATCTTTACCAAAAATAGGAATGTTTATTTGTTTGTTGTAGTACTGGGGATTGAATCCAGGGGTATTCTACCTCTGAGCTACACCCCCCCTAGCCCTAGTTTTTATTCTTTATTTTGAAACAGGGTCTCACTAAGTTGTGGAAGGCCGTGAACCCAGATCCTGTGGTCTCAGCCTCTCAAGTACTGGGATTACAAGCATGTACCACCACACCTGGCTAGGAATGTGACACTAGATTTACTTACTTCAAATGTTGTTAAAGAGTAAGGTAAGATCATGTATTTGGGAGTTCTACCCACATGGAAGATATAATTATTATTAAAAACATCCAAAAGAGTTAGCTAATAGCTGCTTGAAACTCTGTTAGGAAGAGTTGCAAACTAGAGCGTTCACAGTGTGGTACCAGTAATATTTCTATCAAAGTGAGCCCGGTCTTTGCTATCCAGCAACGCTTTAAGATCCAGGGAAAATATCTCCCTGAATTTATTCAGTTTAGTATCTGTTACCTTAAAGTTCTGTTTGAAAAGCTCAACAAACATCTTCCAGTGAAAGAAAATAGAAGAAAAAAATGTGCTGTGCATGAAACAAGAAATTCTACATGTACAAATTCAGATTAGAGAATATTTGCCAATAAATGTCAAATGCTTGTAGGTGGACCCATTAATCATTGTAAAAAGAAATAATCCTACTCAGGCATCCCTCTGAGTATCATCTAAACACCATGCTCCAGTTTTTAAACTGAAAAGAGTTTTAAATTTAAAATTTGCTAGCTTTCTCAAGAATTCTATTTTTTTTTCTTGAAGAACTTTAAAGAGTTCATTTGTCTCCAGCAACATCTCTCTTTTAAATTATTTTTTAAATGATGAAATCCACTCATGAAAAGGTCCGTGGTTTTCAGGAAGCGTGTGGGAAGATCATATTTTTATATGCTCTTCAGCCTGGCAAGAAATTGTTTTAATGTGAGATATATGCCATCGTGTGCTTCCTCTTATGTTTTCTTTCAGTTTGAGCCAAGAGGAAGTTCAGAGCTGGCAGTATGTTGTTTTCTGTTTACAAGGAGAAGTACAAATAGCTGTTGCCAGAATTCTTCTGTGGGAGCTACTGGGTAAGATATAGATAAAAACTGTGTCTAGACTTTGATAAATCCAAGTGGCTCATTAAAAGATATTTGTATCCTAAACCAGGAGAAAGTAGAATAAACTTATAAATCGAAACTCCTCTAAACTTTGGCTCTAGTATTTAAGACTCTAGTATTACTGAACATTATAAATAATAGTATTCAAGTACTCTGCTGTGTGTCTGAATATTTGTGCGGTTCAGTGATGGCAGCATGTGAGGCAGAGCGAGGGTCCGTTGACATGAGGGGCTAACAACCCTTTAAATGTAGGAAATTCTGCGGATGCAAATTAGACATACTGATCTTCTACATAAGTTTCATGTGGAAAATGGGATCTGCTCCAAAACGTGAAAATGACTGATTTACATTTGACTTAGTTTCCTATTGTTAGATAACAAAAATTACCAACACCAGCAACCTAAACCAATGCCAACTTATTATCTCACAATTATGTAAAACAGAAGCTTAGACAGACTGAACTGGGTTCTCTGACCAGGGTATCGTTAGGTCAGAATCAAGGTGTCAGTGAGGCTGATCTCTTAACTAAAAACTCTTGAGAAAAAAGAAAAAAATCTTGAGAAAAAATTCAAAGCTTATTATTCTTATTGGCCAAATTCAGTTTGTTGTAGATGTAGGACTGAGGATTGCTTTTCTTTACTGGCTCTCGGAATGTTGCTAGCAATTCTTGTCCCACCAAGTAATTCTTGTCAAAGCTACCAAGGATGGGTCAAATCCCTCAAATGCCTGGAACTTCTCTGACTTCTCCTTCTGCAACCAGCCAGACAACTCTTTGTTCTTAATAGCCTTGTGTAATTCTATTAAACTCAACTAGATTAGCTCCCTATTTTCAGGTCAATGGTGTCATATAATGCAATAATGGGTGTGATATACCAACAATGCCAGAGTCCCCAGGATTTTGGTTAGAATTCCACAGGACACATTGAGATGGACTTGTAGGTGGGGTGGTGTTGAGGGTAGATATGAGTGGAGCAATTTGATACTCTATCACTTAGGAGATCAGATGATTCTTTTAAGTGGACTTTGGAGTTGTGTTCTGGTGGGTGTAGAATTGTGAATAAAATAAATGATTCAATGAGTTCTGTATAAGTAAATAGCATGAAAAAACCTATCAGGCACTACTATAAGGAGGATTATCTGATTAAGATAGAAATATGTGTCTGGTTTTAATAAAGGTAAGTTTAATTCAGAAAAGGAAAGTACCTATCACATCTCAATATTTATATTTATGTTAAAACTTATATATTTATACCATAAAATATAATTTATTATTTTATGAATTTATTCTAGTGAAAGCTCTTTGAATACGAAATGAGTGCACATTTCACTATTCTTTTAAGTACTTCTTATTGTATCTTAAATGGTCAATCTCCTGCTTTGTCCTCAAAGAAAAGTATCATTATATAAGCCATTAATGGTAGCTGCTGCCTGTTTTGTTCCATTGGTGTATAGAAGGAGCTGAGAAATCTCTCAAAGTTCAGGCTTGCAATTCTGTCCTATGTCGACCTGGGAAAATTTCACAGTGTTTAGAAAATAGGGTTAAACATATGAAGAAAAGACTATTATTTTTACCTAGTTGTATTTTTTAAAGTCAAATGGAATAATGTAACTTTGATCTGGATCCTTGATCAAGAGGGACTAGAATGATTGGATAAAACACCTAAAGTGATACCTGAGATAAAAAGGAATTCAATTTTAGTTTTGCTTGTTTTATGGCATTAGAAATGCTGTTTACTATGCTAAGTTAAAGCCACTTGTGATAGCACATTAAGGGAGATGACTGTGTGACAGGGTAGCATCAGCAATCCAAGAAAGTTAGGCCATGCCATTTATGCCATTTGATATAAAAAATTAACTCCTTTTTAAAAATGTAGTTGGATAAATAAAATGGAACCTGAAAAAAAAAGAAAATAGGGAAGAAACTAAACAATTAGAAAATATTTTTTTGTTGTTGTTGCTTTTGTTTTTGCAGTACTCAGGATAGAACAAGTTCTCTTTAAAAAGAGGTAGCAAAGAGAAGACAAAGTAAACTATAAATTTTGCATTAATTCAATATGCTTGCCTATTATAGCAAGACATCTAATATGCTTATTTGTCCTTTAGCATATGCATTCCTATTTAAGATATAGGTGTGTCCTATTTGGCTGGTTTTTTTTTTCGATACTAAGGATGGAACCCAGGGGCATTCTAACTCCAAGCTACACCCACAGCCCTATTTTTTATTCTCTATTTTGAAACAGGGTCTCACTAAGTTGCAGAGGGCCTCACAAAGTAGCTGAGGCTGGCCGCGAACCCAGATCCTCCTGTCTCAGCCTCCCAAGTACTGGGATTACAAGTGTGCACCACCATGCCCGGCTCTAATTAGCTGTTTTGATGCAAAATATTCTTAGTGAAATTTTGGAACATTTTACTTCCTTTTCATTGACATAGGTTGCATGCCTTCAGAATCACCTCCACATGTGAAGAGATTCCAAATTTTAAAATTAAAAAATTATATATATATATATAATATATATTATGTGTGTATATGTAATATATATTATGTATATATATATTATGATATATATTATGTGTATATATAGTATATATTATGTATATGTATGAAGAGATGGTGTGTCTTAGGAAGGACAGCATTTCAGTGTGGTAATAATGGGAGATAATTAATAGGAACTATAGCAGTAATAGGATGTAGCCAAGGATATGGAAAAAATGACACCTCCACATATTTGTGAACTGATGAGGTACTTTTAGGTATCCAGTTCTAGAATTCTGATAGAATCAGAATTTCTAATCTTAAAAATGTATTCTGTTATTAATACATTGAGTGTATATGGTAAATCATTTCTGAATCTGCATGATTTTTGTTTTCACTTCCCCAGAATTTTGAAGATGAATATTTGTGAAATAATGCACTTCTAATTTTTTAGATTTTCATAACAGGTTTTTGTTTGTATTGGTGTATATACATATACTCTCACAGTAATTTTTTACACAGTCTGTTCATTACTCCTTAATGGAAAATGGAATTAATAAGATTTATTTGGTACCTTTTTCATGCCAAGGACTATGCTCTGAAGACGAGTTACTTCATTTCTTATGACCTTACATAATTTGATTTAATTCTTACTCACTGTAGTCAGTAGGTAGTTGAGTCTACTGAGTACAGATGAAGAATAAGAGATTTGGGGATAGAATATACTTTGCTCAGTGTCACATATAGAGTCAGTGGTGATATCAGCATTCTACATCGTCATGCACATTCATTTAGAGATCATTTCACACAATGGTTTTATGTTAGGTGCTAGTTCACTGACATCTGGTAAATAGCTCGGTCAAGGACATTGAGAAAATGGTAAAGCAACAATTAGAACACAGATCTGATGAGCTCTAGAATTTGTTTACTGATAGCTGTCTTAACACTTTAAAAAGTAAATAAAATTATCAAAAACTTTCTGATAGATGCCCTAAGATAAAGAGGTGCTTTAGACCTAAATAGAGAGAACCCAACAGTGTATCTAGCTATATGCTTTGTTTGCAAGCCTTCACATACTATAAAATACCCCATAGCCATAGGATTTGTAAATGTCCTTATGGATAATGTCATCATCTAAAATTCTCCACAATCTAATGACAAACTTTTGCATACACAATGAACAAATGCATGCACAAAACACATATACATACATATCCTAGTAGCTAATTCATGTAAAAAAATATACACAATCTTATATGTCCATAAAAATACCAATATAGTAAAGCAGTATGAAAACAGAGAAATAAAAATGTGCCCACTTATAGAGATGCTATTATAGAGATAAACACATTGGTCATAATTATAAATATGCACACACATACAAAGAAATGCCACCAATGTTCTACATTAAAATATAAAGTTGTTTCTAAATTCTAAGCACTCTTTATATTTTCTAATAAGTATGAGTGTTCCTGATTCTTGCTAAAAATGACAGGGATATAAAGATAAAAATCATTACAGTATTATACATTAGCATTTGCTTTTAGGCTTTTTGTGGTAGCAGATGACCAAAAATGATCTGAATAATAAAATCAAATTGATAGAAATCTTCTGAAATCCGAAGTTACAGGTAGGACCTTCGATACTTTCTAAATGAATTAGGTATTTCCTATGGATTTATGAGTAAGTTCTAAGTTATAATAAAGTATCAATTGAAGTTAAAAATGACATGATGTACACTAATTAGAGACTCACTTGAATATTGTCAGTTTACGCTTCTACCTCTTTGTTATTCTATACTAGCTGAATTTTTAATATTATTCTTGCTAAAACTAACCTATTTAAAATTATATAAAAAAATCAACCTTTGAATGATTAGGCTATTTTCTCATTTATTTACTCATTCGTTCTTTCAAAAATGTTTGTAGGTTATGGCTATAATCATTATTATTGGATAAGATCATGATTATCATCACTATGATTCAATAAACAGAAATATATGAAATACTGACCTTGTCTTTGTATTTATTTTAGGATGAAAGTAGACACTCAAATGAATAAATGCAGTATGTCCAATGGAAAAGTAAATAAATAAACCAGGTGTGGTGGTACATGCCTGTAATCCTAGTCCCTGGGAGACTGAAACAGGAGGATTTCAGGTTCAAGGTCAGTAGCACACAATAACTTACTGAACCCCTGTTTATAAATAAAACAAATAAAATAGGCTGGGGGTGTAGCTCAGAAGTAGAATGCCCCTGGGTTCAATCTCCAGTATAAATAAATAAATATTTTTAAAAGGAGTTATAGAAGTATCAGGGACAGGATAATCATTAATCTATTCAAAGAGTGGGGGAAAATAATTCTGCATTGAAAAGTAGCTGTGTTAGGACTTGATGTGCATCTTATGATCACTTATGACTTATCACTTATGACTCAAAGCCCGGATGAGAATCTGGGGTCTGGGAATGGGGTGAATATATTTTTGCATGGGAAAGGAATGTGAATGATTATTATCATAATGAAGAAGAATATGAGGGATGGCAAAAATGATTGCAATTTTCCTTCCCCATCAGGAGATGAGTCTACTTCTACACCCCTTGAATATCTTTTGGCCATGTGACTGGCCTTACTCCATGGGAAACTGGCAACCATGGACATGTGTCAACTTGAAAAGAATGTATGCATTGGGCCTTGCTACTTTTGGAACATTTTGTCATCACATGAAAGAGCCTGAAGTAGACAGCTGAATGAGGGAGGGTGTGTTTGCTCTAGGTCCCTTTTGTCCCAGTTTACTCCAATCAACCTCCTGAAACAGATCTGCCAACCTGACCAGAAGCTGACCACAGAAAAATGAGTGAAGCTAACTGAGATCAGCAGAAGAATCACCCAGTTGAGCCCAACTTGGATTAACTCTCAGAATCAAGCTCAATAATGACAGGGAACTTAAAGGAACTAAGTTTTTGAGTGGCTTGTTACATAGCAAACACTAAATGGTACAATGCCCAAGTTGGTCATTGTGTTTCTCACTGTGGTATAAGATGAAGAGGGGATGCATCAGACTATTCTGGCAGAGTGAAAAATTATGTACATGAATTTATGACTGAAGTTTTAATGATCATCTGTTATCTAGAGACCTTCAGAATGGTTAGACCTAAAGTAAAATAGACTTCCTCGCACAGTAAAATAATCACAATATCACACTACAAACATTCTTTTGCAATTTCCTGTAGTATAACTTAGTAGGATCTTACCTTCTTCTTATGCATTAACTATCAATTAAGCAAAGAAAATTTTAAAATATAGTACTTTACTTGCTTTTATCTCTTACAAGGAATAATCACAGTATTTTTTATTGGTGAAAACAGTCATTCACCTAATTAAAACCAAGAGTGTATAGACCAAGTCACTCCTCCCTATAACTTCACAGCCCATGGGTAATGACCACAGCTTTAGGCAGAACATTCAGAGCAAATAGCAGAGATGCCTATAATATATTCAAAGAAGCATCCACACATATGTATGCATTTCTACTTTCCTAGGTAACGTTGAATAATTTTCTTAACTTTCTAGTATCTTGCTTTGATCTGCTACGTAAGCCTCAGCAAACCAATAGTAATGTATACACATTGTTATTACCATAATTTTCAGTAATCTATATTACTCTGTCTTTAGAATGACTTTCATTTTCTTTTTCTTACTCAGTGTGCAATCCAAGGGGTCAACTCCAATTAACATTATCTTGGTTTATTTGGGGTGCTATAGCATGATAACCTATATTGGGTGGTCTATAAACACAGAAAGTTGTTTCTCACACTTTTGGAGTCTGGGAAGTCCAGGATCAACAAGCTGACTGATTCATTGTCTATTGAGGACACTCTTTCTGGTTCAAGAATGGCTCCTTCTAGCTGTACCCTCATAGGATGGAAACAGAGAGCTTGTTCTTTGAGGCCTCTTTAATAAGGGCACTAATCTCATTTATTATGGGAGAGGTCCACCCTCCTAATTTAATTACCTCCTAGAGGCCCTGCTTCTTAATGGCACCACATTGGTGTTAGTATTTCAACTACACACTTTGGGAGGCATAAACATTCAGACTATATCAAACAAAATCAAAAAAGTTATTTTTTGCATGGTTTTATGTTTTGATTCCTTGGAGATTGTCTCTCTCTGAATAGGCTGTCAGACAATTAAGTGGAATGGCTAGCAGCTGCTACCAGTCCCCAGGTTTGACACTTCTTGATTTAATTTTGGTTTGGGATTTGACGGACTCACAGTAAGCACAGTTTAATAAACTCAATAAATATTTGAACACATATTGTCAAAAAGTGATCTGATGTTCTCTACCTGTTAACTCTTTAAAACATGTAAGTAACCTACATAGAGTCAACAGGAAAAACAGAACATGGAAGAAAAATACAAATTTATTGGCAGGAAAACAATTGTGATTCAAAAAATTGTAAAACTAGTCTAGTATTTCATTGATTTATGTTTTTAACGTGTGTGTGTCAATTTCTCTGGAATAAATAGATTTATAATTTCATAGAAGTATTTTGAATACTTATTATGAACTCAAGGTTTATGCATATTATCTCTTGATTTTCACAGTGTCATCATTGGTACTTTTGTTTTATTATTTGTTACATTTTGTTTGACATCTTTTTTTATTATTGACATATATTAATCACACAAGTTAATACATTTCACTGTGACATTTCCTACCATGTATATATTCTGTCACCCCTCCCTTCTACTCTTTTCCTTCTACCCCTTTCTTTCCATCTCTCTTTCATCCCCTCAGTCCTCTTCACAGTCCCTCTTAATCCTACTTCTACTTTCTACTTTTTTTTTGCTTTTCAGTTTCCACAGTAAAACAGGGCCTTTGTATGCCTGGCTGATTTTGCATGACATGATGTCCTCCAATTCCAAATATTTCCCTGCAAATGACATAATTAGATTATTCTTTATGGCTTAATAGGGATCCATTGTATGTATGTGCACACATTTTTTTCATTTCCTTCAGGTGGACTTAGGAGTGGGATAGCTGGATCATATGATAGTTCTATTTCTAGTTTTTTGAAGCAACTCCATACTGTTTTCCATAAGACAGTACTAATTTACATTCCATAAGGATGCTAATTTACGTTCCAAAAAACAGTATATAAGTTTTTTTCTCCTCCACATCCTGACCAGCATTAGTTATTATTATTATTGTTATTTGCTAGTGGTCATTCAGATTAAGATGAATCTCAAGGCAGCTTTGATTTGCATTACCAAGATGGCCATTTGTATTTCTTCTTTTGAGAAGTGTTGATTCAGATCATTAGCCCATTTTTATTGTACTATTGTTCTGTTAAGCTTTTGAGTTTGTTATACCTTGGATATTACTCTGTCAGATGAATAGCTAGCAATTTTTTTTCTCCCATATATAGGTTATCTCCTCACTCTGATTATTTCCTTTGCTGCATAGAAGCCTTTTAACTTGATGTAATCTCATTTGTCCATTCTTGCTTTTGTTGCCTGAGCTATTGGAGTTCTATTCAGGGAAGTGTTGGCAGGGCCAATATCTTGAAGTGTTTTTCTTATGTTTTCTTCTACTAGTTTCAAAGCTTCAGGTCTTATATTAAGGTCTGTGATCCATTTTGAGTTGATTTTTGTTCAGAGTGAAAGAGAGGGGGTTAGTTTCAGTTTTCTACATGTGGATATCCAGTTTTCCTAGCACTATTTGCTGAAGAGGCTATCTTTCCTCCAATTTATGATTTGGGGCACTTTAAGAATCAGTTGTCTGTAGGTGCATAGATATATTTCTGGGTCCAGTATAGTGTTCCATTGGTCTTTACGTAAATTTTTATGGCAAAGCCATACTTTTTCTTATTATTATGATGGCTTTCTCAAATGTGTTGAAATTGGGTATTATGCCAGAGTACAATGCTGAACTCCCAAAAAGTTCTCCTGGGAGCTTTTGGGGCAGCATAATCTGAGTGTGGGGTTAATGCTGATTCTGCAGTGTGTCACTAGCTGCCCTGCATGTAAAAAGCTGGAGTCACAAAGCTGTGCTAGCTCTAGTGGGACAGCAGGACCTGTGCAACCCACTGCCCAAGGTGCTGTGCTCCTGACTTGGCTCCTGGGTGAAATCATACTTCACTCTCATTCCCCCAGCTTCTGAGGGCTGGACCCCTGAACCACAGATTAAGGGAAGTGCCTTTGTCCTTCGTGATGTGGTATGGTTTCCCACTGCACAGAATTCTCTGTCATTGTGTCAGGTTCTCTCCTCTAAGCCAAACTGACCCTTGAGGTGGCCACCCACCAAGCCAACCATTTATTGCTTCTAAGGTCCCTGAAAACCCAGAGGCCTTTGATTCCCAGTGGAATGGCTGGGTCCTGTGATAGGATGTTTAAAATAAAAATATGCCCAAGGTTTTCTTTCTACTAAAACCAGTAATATTCAAACAAAGCATGCTTTCATATAGAGAACTGACAAACATCAGAATACTTCTTAAGAGTCTCACTACCAAGTAAAAAATTGAACAGCTATAGGCTAGAGAATGTGATGCAAGTGTATACATCTATGGCAGAATAATGCGAACAAAGTTCCCTTTCAACAACAAAGAAAAACACAGTGGCCAAACTGAAGAAGCAATCACATCAACAGCCAGTTACCAGGAAATAGTGATTGCTGCTGCAAACACAAGTTGCTTTTGATCTGTGGGAAATGTAGAAAACACGGAATAATAACTATTTTCTTTCAGACACATAAAAATACACACATTCTCACACACACAGGTAACTACTAATCATTACTATGAGCACCATTTCTACACAAGAAGTAAAACCACAAATCCATTAAGGAGTAACTTAAATCCATGAAAAATAAATATTAAGATTGGGATTCAGAAATAAGATTTTGGCTGCTACATTTTACACAGGGAACTTGTATAAACAAAAGTGAAAGCCTTGCTGCTCTTCACCTCTGTCACATACACAGATAACTATTCTTTGAAAGTCCATTGATTCTCACGAGCTACAGCCTTCAGTAAAGGGAGAAGAAAGAGGGTCCCAGTGCAGGAGCAAGTCGTGGGCTACCTTGTTTAATGTAGTTATCCAATTGAGTAGGAATACGAAATAGAGGATTTATTTCACGCAGAGATAGAGGTGTTGACCAGAATGGAAAGCTTCCAAAAAGTATATATTTATTTAATTGTAGTCTTAGGAAGAAAAAAGTAATTACTAATCATCCAACTCCGTTGCCTGGGTGCATTCTTTAAGTACTAAAATATTAATCTGGAGAATTTAGGAGAATATAGGTCTGCACAATATTAATCTGGAGAATGTAGTTCAGTCAGAATATTGCTCTACCAACACTTATAAGGACAACAGAAGAAATGAGTTTTAAAAATTCAAAGGGATCTTTATTTATTTACTAATAAAAGACAGCAAAATGCTGTTAGTAGCAGACTTAAAAAGAGTTATTGTTCGTGGTGATTAAACCCAACAGGCTTACTTGTTTTACAAATAGTATCCAGCCATCCTGTGTGTAAACTGCATAGGCAATTCATGCAGTAGTTCACACGAACATACACACAAGCACATTATATACATATATATATATACATATATATGTATATATATGTGTGTGTGTGTGTACACTATACAGATACTACTTGATTTATGATGGGGTTATGTACTAGCAAACCCAAGTTGAAAATATCATAGTTAAAAATGTACTTAATACATCTCACTTACTGTGTGAGCATTATAATTTGGCAACACAGTATATGTTATGCAATACTGATTGTGATTATGTGGGTACTGGGACCTGAGCCCAGAATTGTGAAAGAGTATTGTAACTCATATGGCTAGCCTGAATAAAATCAAAATTCAAAATCTAAGATATGGTTACTGCTAAGCATGTATTGTTTTCATACCATGGTAAGGCAGAAAAATCAAGTCAAATCATCATGAATTGGGGACTGTCTGTAGATATACATTATGTGTACACATTATATATATAATAGAAACATACACACACTATATATACACAACTGTGTGAAAGATTAAAAGTATAAGTTTTAAGAAATACTTTTTAAAATTATGTTTCTTTAATCTTAGATTATACTAAACTAGTAAAATTGTTTTGCTCTCAAAATTATACATATCATATAAAAACTTGAATACGTTACCATCCAGGGATTACATATGACCTTCATTCTCCACACTCAGATTATGGTATGTCCATTTTGTTTATTAAAAATATACATTTCTCTTCTATGCTCCCTGCCAAGTGTTACTCTCAGGTATTAAATTTTGGAAAATGAAGTGAGTTAAATTTCTGTGAACCAAAATTAACATAATAGGATTTCTTCATCCCCTAGAGACTTGGAAACAAATTCACAACTTAGCCTGCCCAACAGTTGTCATGATTGAAAATTGTTTCTAAACCCTAACTCTAATCCTGAGCCTTCTTGACCCAGTCTGTTTGCAATTTGTAGGGTTCCTTAACTTCTCAACTAAAGCTTAACGGGATGGGGGGATAGTTGATAAATCTCATTATCCTCTTGTGTGAACTTTACTAAAACATACCCTTCAGCATTTATTTGTTTTTCTTTTGTATGTAATTTAGATATTTCCAAATAAAAAACACTAAGACTCCTATTTTTATACTTTATTGGTAACACTGAAATTATACATCATACTGAGTTATAGAGTGATAGGAATATATATATACACACAGCCCTCGGGGTTTTTCCCTCCATATCCCACTCCTCTTCCTTCCCTTCCCTGTACATATCATTGAGATTGGTATTGATAATTTCATATATATACGTGGCATTATTTAAAAGTAATGACAAAATTCATGTGCAATCCCAGAAAATATTCAGCATTTTGCATTTCTTTTCTTTTCCTCTGTATTTCTGGGCTTAAACTTGTCTGAAAATTGTGTTTACATTATTCACAGAGAACATAGTTATTTCAACCTCATTGAATCTACCAGGAAGAGAAGCAGTGGGAGATTGTTATACTCTCAGTTTTCTGTGAAGGACAGAGGAGAATAGTGATTGAGTGAATAAAAGCAGGTAAGTTACAATCTTTGTTGATTTAAGGTGGAAGCAGAAGTATTGTGTTCTCTTACTTATATACCACTTGGCTAAAAGGATCAAAATGAAAATAGTAATGACCAAAAAGGCACTCCCTGATCTGGGCTAATCCAGTTCTACAGCCGCACACTTTTTCTGTCTTCTAGAAGTTCCCTGCACTTCAGCCATTTCTGTCTACTTTTATTACTCAGGGCTACTGTGCTTCTTCCATAAGTGCCTTAAGTGATGGCAAAGACTGCCAGAGTCTGGCAGAAGACCACCAAATCACATACCCCTTGTGCATTCTCTAGAACCTACATACATGTATGAATGAAAATATCCAGGTCCAGTAGGAAATAGTGCCACAGGAAGAACTGGGTCCATCAAGTAACTTTCGATGTTAATGACAGGCACCATGAAGTTGCAGTTCAGGTGATCAGAATATGAAATTTCAATCTTGGCCAAGCTGAGATTAAGAGAGAAAACAGCTCTTAGTTTATATACTCAGTGTTGTACTTTATACCTGAATCCTTAAAGTTTCCATTGAATAGAGGGGAAAAATTTTACTTTCGCTGCTCCTAAATGTAGGTGTACAAATTCTGCCACACAATGAGTACCAAATTAGTGCTTTTTGAATTGATTAACAAATAAATTAATATGTGTTCAATGGTATATGTGATTTCATGGTCTCTTGAAATACCCAACTAAAATAAAGGAAAGATAATATATCTCTGTCACTTGATTATTGCATCTATCCAATATCAATAACATACTAAAGAGCTAGATATGGTGGCACACACATGTAATCACAGTGCTTGGGAGGTTGAGATGAATGGATCACATATTCAAGGCCAGCCTCAGCAACTTGGTGAGACCCTGTTTCAAAATAAAAAAAATAAAAAGGTCTGGGTGTAGCTCAAAGGTAGAATACCCATAGGCTCAATCACTAGTACCAAAAGTAGAAAGAAAGAAAGATGAAAGAAAGAAAGAAAGAAAGAAAGAAAGAAAGAAAGAAAAGAATAGAAAAGAAAAGAAAAGAAAAGAAAAGAAAAGAAAAGAAAAGAAAAGAAAAGAAAAGGAAGAAAGAAAGACCAGACAAGCAGCATTTGAATAGTAAAAATGAATTTGCAGGATCCAAAGGTCAAGCCCATATTAACTCATACCTCAATAGAGAGACATTTAAATGTTGCAATGGAAGATTGAGAACATTTAAATATATTTTTTTAAGGCCAGTCATAATTTTGAGCCCTGCCTCACACATACACAAACACACACACAAAACTGAGCATGTCTGTAAAATGACATTAGCATGTTTCATTTCTCTTTGATGTCATGTTTGTTGGTGCCCCTTGGATCTCTATATTTGTACAGGATAGGGTTTAGGTTAAAACAAAAATTAATAACAAATTCACTATGTTAAAAAGGTAAATGGAGACAGAATAAAATTTTAAACTTCATTTGTTTTTTTTTTATGTTTTTATTGGTGCATTGTAGTCTCACTTCACAATGAGTATCAGTTTGGTGTTAACATACATGCACACAGCT